>QLSR01000199.1:21873-44435 GCA_031780015.1 Citrullus colocynthis
TTATTTATATTTTTAGGCTTCAAATTCAAATTTATTCTGCAACTATTCTTTGTTTTAGATTGCAAAATAAATTTGAATTCAGTCTTACTAATGGTATACATGCTTTACAGCTCGAGTTTAGCTATTCTTTTTGGGTTTATTTCTCCATTAATTTTTGGCTTGAAAGAGAAGAAAGCCATGCCACAATATTTTTAAGGTTGACCAAAAAGTGCATAATTATTTCATTACTTGATATCTACAGTTAATTGGATGAAAATACCGGAAATAAATTTTTTTTGCAAATATTAATGAATAGTAGCATTGAGAGTTGCACTTAAAGACTTATTAGATTAATGGTATTGGTATTGAGGTTCTTATTCCCATTTGGCCAAAAGTTCTCTTTCCTTTTCCTATAATTGTGCTGAATCATCGGCACAATTTGTTTCTTATGACGAATTTAAAGGTCTATTTCTTCTAAATGTAAAGAGTTCTTTTATATTTTATGCATTGAAGTCCTCTTGGTATTCTCTTTCTAAAAGTTGAAGAGGATTTTCCATTCAAGATATTAATTGTAGTTGGGAAGGTTTTAACATTCAAGGTTTTAGTATTTTGTTTACTTTACTTGATGCTTATTTATGTTGTTGCCTTTATGGCTTTAAGGTTTCTTTTTCTCCTAGTGTCTTATATTTTGGAGCATTAGTCTCTTTTCATTTTCTTAGTAAAAAGTGTGGTATCCTTTTCCAGAAGAAAAACATTTTATGCATTTAGTATTCTATTTTTGTGCTAAAATATGAATATTTGACTTTATTAGAGAGCAGGCTTTACAGTTCAGGCAGAACGACTTAATTTCTTGCGCTTTATATCTCATTTTCGTGCTGTTCATCGTGGAGCTTCCTTTGCTGGACTTCGCACTACAACAGTGCGGAAATTGCTACCTGAGTATGTTGCTCCTATGCCAATTAGTAAGTTTGTGGTATCATAATTGTGCCTGGCTTTGATAATGTGGTATTGTGTAGGTCTTGGGGTTTTCTTTGCCCAGTACACACTCCTGATGGTGAACCATGTGGCTTGCTGAATCATTTAACCAGCACTTGCAGTAAGTTCACTGTTCATCTGATGTGTCCATATGTGAATTGCTGTGTACAAATATTGCCCCAAGATCCTAACAAATAATTGTACAGTGACAAAAGAAAATCCACACTCCTGTACAGCACATTCTTGTACACGTGTCAGTCACAGAATTATTTGTTAGGATTTTGGGGCAATATTTGTACATTTTCTATGTAAAACCCTTCTGAATATCTTTTGGATCTAATTTTGAAATACCACACATTTAGCTAACAGCTGTTGAAAATATCCTTTACAAATATCCTATCTTTCGTGGCAATGTCTACATTTTTTCATATCTATGAATCGTTACTCTATCCTATACAGAAAAAAAGAACACATTTGTGCATTTGGTGTTCCATGTGGATACCGTACCTTCAATTGATGGTCTTAATTTGAGATGATGAAAACATTTGATATAATAAAATTTTCTACTTAGGTCTCCTTATATAGAAGAGAGACCTAGTACATGATTGAAAAGAATGACTGTAAATATCAGATATTGACAATTAATATTTACACACTAATAGTCGAAATTCCAAGAACCCCCTCAAGCTAGTTTAACGTCGTCTTCCATAGCCAACTTGTCAATTAGTTTGTCAAGTTGCTTCTTTGGGAGTCTTTATTTTATTTTTATTTTTAATAATCTATGTATATATGTATGTATGTATTATGTATTTATGTGTGGAAAATTATTATAAATGGAAAAAATATCAAACTATTTACGAATATAGAAAAATTTCACTATCTATGTGATAGACCATGATAGACTGCAATAAACTTCTATCACTAAGCGATAGAAGTCTATCACGGTCCATCACCAAGTGATAGAAGTTTCCTGCGAGCAAAGCTTTAATCGCATTGACCACAGCAGCTGAGAATGAAACTTCATAGATGGGCCTACCACTAACTGAAATACATGATCTGAAAATGAATTTCCAAACAACTAAGGCTCCATTTGGTAACCATTTCGTTTTTGGTTTTTGAAAATTAAACCTATTTCCTCCCCATTTCTTACAATGATTTGCATCTTTCCTAAGTACAATTGTTGAATTCTTAGTCAAATTCCAAAAACAAAAATAAGTTCTTAAAAGTTAATTTTTTATAGTTTTCAAATTTTCCTTGGTCTTTTAAACCATCGGTAAAAAGTAGATAACAAAGGAAAAAGTTTGGAGGTGGAAGTAGTATTTATAAGCTTAATTTTCAAAAACAAAAACTAAAATACCAAATGGTTATCGAACGGAGCGTAAAGCATCTATTTTCCAAATTTATTTAAGGGAATTGGCTGTTCTGTTTTTCTATTGTGAAAGTTGTGTTTTCAAGATTGTGTTTAAACTGGAGTGCTTTTGTTTTCTTTGTTTAGCTTTTGGTCTTGTGATTGGATTGTTTAGACTTTGATTTGGTTTTGCTCATTGTCTTTACTTTCTGTTTCGTTATAATTTGAGTATTAGACACTTTTCATTATATTAATGAAAGATAGCGTTTCCTTTTAAAAAAGTTGCATTTTAGCAAAAAAATCATTGTTCCAGGTATTTACCAATACCTTTCAAAGCTTCCAAACCTTATTATTTAATCTAAAGTGATGTGTGGAGTTTCTGAAATCATAACTCGTAGGGGAAAAAGATGGTCAAACTTTATTGACAATTATACTCGTCCATCTTGGATTTATTGGGATGAAGAATTACAGGACATACATCTTCAACTGTGTTTCGAGTCCACTACCTAGGGCCGACTTCACTCCTACAAGGGGCGTGTTAGTTGACTAGATTCAATAGAAAGAATAGACAATTGCAGAACATAGACTTACACAGTAATTAAAGACAACTTAAGGGAAATGTTTTGAACATGAAAAAATCATACGTAGAGAGTTATATGCCTTAACTGACAAATTATAATAGTTAGTATTACACTTGATGTTTCGGCTCTCCCAAAATTTGTTAATCATTTTGGTTCTTTTATTGTCATTGTAAAATTTTGTGTTGGCTGCACGGACAAATTCTTCCGTAGTCACTATATTTGCAGCATAGTGGATGAAAATTTCTTTGTTTTTCTATTTCAGGAATTACATCATACTTCAATTCTCAAGGAAAAGTTAGAGACTTTTTCAAAATAAGGATGTCTATTCTGAGTGTTCTAATTGCAGTTGGAATGATACCGTCACTACCGAAGCTTGTTCAAATGGGCCTTCCTGATGTTCTTAATGTTCTTTTAGACGGTCGCATGGTTGGTTATATATCATCCAGTGAAGTAGAGAAAATTGTTGCTCACTTACGACGATTGAAAGTTTCATCTTCCCATGTGGTTTGTAGTTGTCCATTTTTCTGCTACTGCATGTCTTCTTTCTCTTCTTCCCCCCCCCCATTCTTATTGTTCGAATGTTATGTTTCAGATTCCTGATGATCTGGAAGTTGGATATGTACCTTTGAGTATAAGTGGAGCATATCCTGGTTTATATCTTTTCACATCTCCTTCTAGATTTGTTCGACCAGTTAAAAATCTTTCAATCTCTTCTGAGGAAAATCAGAATATTGAACTCATTGGCCCATTTGAACAGGTTATAAGACAGTTCAGACTTATTAAAGAAATCTTTTTGGCTCCAATGTTAGATTTGTACCGAACTTGTTTTCCGGATGTCAGCAAGCTAAAAGAATTGACTACTTGTTTTTTTTTTAAACAGGTATTTATGGAAATACGATGTCCTGATGGGGGTGATGGTGGGAGGAAAGATGAGTTTCCTGCGACACATGAAGAAATCCATCCAACTGGGATGCTCAGTGTGGTTGCTAATCTTACCCCTTGGTCTGATCACAATCAGAGCCCACGTAATATGTACCAATGCCAGGTTTTTCTCCTCATGGATTATTTGGAAGAAGTGTTTGAAAATAGGTCTCTCTATCCTAAAAATAGATAATAATTGTTCAAAATTAAAAGTTCAATAATAAAAGATGTATTTCTAAGCAGTTCATAAAAATAACAGAAGAAAATTTAAAATGATAATTATTTTAAAATGATAATTACTTGTAACATTTATTTTCATTATATCAATGAAAATTTCTGTGCACTACTAAAAAAAAAATTATTTTAAGAAATACTCTCAAATATATCCTGTTAATTTATCAAAAGGTGCTTTTACTTTATTTCATTTTAAAATGATGTTTCTTTTGAATTTGTTCTCCTAACTTTGATAATCTGAATTTAGATGGCAAAACAAACAATGGCATTCTCCCTGCAAGCTCTTCGGTACCGTGCAGATCAAAAGCTATACCATCTTCAGGTTTGTTGCCATGAGTTTATTTTTGTTAATATGATTTCTCATTTGAGCAAGAGCACCCAAATCTCTCTGTTTTCCATCCGGCAATGGTTATTGGATAATGATTTTAATTGACATATTGACAATACATGCTTGATTCATTTTAATTTATTTTTTTTACCAAAAAATGAGATTTTTTATTGATGAAATGGAAAAGAGACTAATGCTTAAAAGATACAAACTCCGCGTGAGAGTAATAGAGAGAAATATATTGGCATGCAAACCAAGGGAAGAGAAGTGATAAACATCTCCCAGTTCATACAACATTCATGTAATCATTATTCAAAAGAATCTTAAGAGAGAATTACATATAGATGCTGCAAGATTGACCAAAGGTCTAACACTAAACAGACAGATCCAAGATTCGATTTATTCTGAAAAACCTCTATGATATTCTCCAAACTTTACCAAAAAAAAGATATTCTCCAAACTTTGCCTCAACTTTGATGCGAATTTTTTAAAGTGAGGCTAATGATTAAACAGATCCAAACAAAATGGAAGTTTTTGGAATTGCTGGACTTTGAAGACTTAAACATAATATTTCTCATAAAAAAATGACTTCATAAAACATAATCTGGAACTGAAAATTAAATCTTATTACCTGGTGTCAAGTGTGTTTTGTTGATGAAAGGTGAGGTTACATCCATTATATTCTTTCACTATCTACCATGCTGATGACAATGTGGAACATGTCGATATCACTAGATTTTTTTTTTTNTTTTTTTTTTTATGTAAATTGGTTACTTGAGCCAAAATGTGAAATACACTTGATATGTTGAGCCAAAATGTGAAATACACTTGATATGTTCCGGCACTTTCAGTTATTGCCCGTCTTCCATGTTTGAAGCTTTCAGCTGTTTGCTTGCAATAATGTGCAAACTTACTTTGCAATGTTTGTAGACTCCTCAAACCCCTATTGTTCGTACAAGTACATATACGAAATACAACATAGATGAATATCCAACTGGCACAAACGCAATAGTGGCAGTGTTGGCATATACTGGGTAAGAAATAAAGATTGGAGGATAAAATTTTCAGACGGGATTGATATATGTTTTTTATAGTCCTAATCAATCTATTTTATTCATGATGTATGCAGTTATGACATGGAGGATGCGATGATTCTGAATAAGTCCTCTGTGGAGCGTGGAATGTACCATGGACAAATATATCAGGTTTGTTTTTGGTGTGCTTCTCTTTATGGTAAATGTAAAAGTGTAGTCTTCATAACTCTCACTACAATACAATTACTCAACTTTTTCATTGTTTCATGTATCCTCAATTCCTATCCTTCCCAGTACTGTGTAATATAATAGTGAAATAGAGCTCTCCTTTCAAGTTATTTCATTGAGAAAGCTATGTTGTTTTCTTTCTTAAGTGTGGTGTAACTCAATCTCGCCTGCTGATCTTAACTTCCTAAACAACCAAAAAATATATCAGGAATGTGAAACTAAAAACTGTGAAGTTATGAAAGTCAAACTTGAACATACTGCAATTTGCAATCCTTCTTCCGCCCCAATAGTTGTTTGTGAGACTACCAGGTAATGTCTTGGAAAGCCAATGCCTTGGAAAGCCAACCTTTCATTGGCATTAGACAGTTCAACTTCCTCTAAAAAGTTTATACATCTTCAATCACTTAGCGTAATGTTACGTGTTATACATGGCTTCCTCTATGTGAGGTGTTCCCACCTGATTGGCTCTTTTTTTTCAGTTAATCATTCCTTCACTCCTTTTCATATGTGCTCATGATAACGACCATGAATTGGCCCAGTAGTAATGGGGCTTGGAGAAGGGACTTGGTACTTTAGGGGTAATAGTTCAGATCCCTNACTCTTTTTTTTTCAGTTAATCATTCCTTCACTCCTTTTCATATGTGCTCATGATAACGACCATGAATTGGCCCAGTAGTAATGGGGCTTGGAGAAGGGACTTGGTACTTTAGGGGTAATAGTTCAGATCCCTCAAACCACATACTTGAGATTACAAAGATTCCCTTATTTGATCTTGTGAATTCCATCTCCAAGAAATATTTTAGCGTTCTCGAATCCTTGATCTTAAATTCTTGACCAAGATTTTTCTAGTTCAACTTCACCTCCATCATTATCCGCGAGAATAATATCGTCTACATAGACAATCAAAATTGAAATCTTACTATTCTTCGATTGTTTATAAACTATAGTATGATCTGCTTGACTTTGCAGTTACCCATGGCTGGACACAACTTTTCTAAACTATTCAAACCAAGCCCATGGAGATTTCTTGAATCTATAGAGTGATTTCTTTAATTTTCAGATTTTACTGCATTCAAATTCCTTCTCAGTTCTGGCAACAACAGTGGCAGTTAGGGTTTGAAAGTACTGTGGACGGCTACGGTTTATAGATGTTGGCAGTGGCAGGGTTTCTAAAGGTTACCAGCGTTTAGTACCTTTGCTCTGCACATCTCAAATTTGAGATGATAAGAATATTTTTACATATTAAACTGTGCAGCTTAGTCCGTCTTATATAGAAGAGAGATTGGAAAGAATAATGACTATATATACCAAATATTTACAACTAATATTTACAAACTAAAACTCTAACAAATGGTTTTGTGGATTATATTTTCATTACATGATGGAGTTGATTGATAAACACGGGGTGCACGTTCATGTTTTTTTCCCTTCAACTAATTTTATCAAATTGTTCCAACACATATTTTCTGAAACTAAATCCTTCGTTAATGCACTCTCTCTGATAATTTGGCAGACAGAAACTATTGACTTGTCTGATCAGGGCAATAGATCAAGTCGAAGTCAGAAGATGTTTAGGAGGAGTAATATTGATACATCTGTGCGGTCTATCATAGATTCAGATGGGCTCCCTTATGTTGGTCAGGTTAGCCTTATTTTCTGTGTTGCTATCTTACTTTTTTCCCTGAGTTAAAAGCTAACTAAATTTATGATGAGATTCAGATGATACAACCAGATGAGCCCTATTGTAGCATTTATGATGAAATGGCAGGCACAACCAGAACCATGAAACGTAAAGGTTCAGAAGCTGTTATTGTTGATTATGTGTCTGTTGATGTAAAGAATAAGAAGCACCCTCAAAAGGTAAATAGGGATCTCTTGCGTTATTAACTGAATTGTAACAGTACATAAATTGTTATAGTGGGTTGTGGTTGACTCGACTTGGGAGCCTCATTTGATCCCATGTGAGTATTTTTCTCAAAGCAAGGAAGTTCTGACTGTTCTTGTTTTAAATATTCTTTTTGTTAACTTTTGTGGCTGATACTGGTAATTTGATCAGTTCATGATTTGAATCAAGTTTTACTGTGTCATGGGCTTCATGGCAAACTCATGGCTTTGTGAAATATATTTGTTTGAGCCATGTTATGGGAAGTACGGTCTGTGGGAACCTGGTGTGTATATATATATATATATATATTAATTTTTAGAAAGGAAGCGTTTGTGTAACTTTGATATCTTTGGATATTTCATTCAATCAATGAAATTGTATCTTATCCAAAAAAAGAAAAGAAAAGAAAAGAAAAGAAAAGAAAAGATGCATTTGTGAACTTGAGATTGTAAATAGAATTACTTTTCTTGGCCTCTAGATAGGATTGTCTGACAAAAGCTTTTGACAATCTTACCTCTTTTATCACTCCTTTCAAACGTTAGTATCTTGAGAAAAAAAAAACACCATTATAGGTAGATATTTTATCCTCCCTTTTTGTTTCCACGTTTTTTTAAAAATGTATTTTCTATAAATAAAAATTCAATGATCATTAGCAAAGCATGTCTTATTTTGGATACTTGGTGCTCTTGCTGTAATCTCCTTAAGCCCTTGGGTTTGTGATAAATTTGTAGTTTTTCAATGTTTTAAATCAAGTCTCTTTGCTCTCGTCTTTCTCCCTCTTTGAGCAGGTGAATATACGCTTCCGACATCCCCGGAACCCAGTGATTGGAGATAAATTTAGTAGTAGACACGGGCAGAAAGGTGTTTGCTCCCAGCTATGGCCAGATGTTGATATGCCATTTTGTGGAGCTACAGGAATGCGCCCAGATTTGATTATCAATCCCCATGCTTTTCCTTCAAGAATGACAATTGCAATGTTGATGGAGTCTGTCGCTGCTAAGGTAACAAATCTAGAAACGGAGTAGTTACTTTTTTATTAATTTTTTTAATATTAATTTACAAGAAACCTGAAAATATATTGAGAAACCAGAAGGAACAGCCTAACAACTGGGGTTCCCATACGAACAGCTTCCTCAGTTAATTTAATACAATAAAATTTATAGTGTGGGGTCATGGGTGAAAAGGGACAATCGATGTTTTGTAGGGAAGAAAAGAAATTATGATTTCCGCGAAGTTTCATTCCTCCTTGTGGCATGCCCGTAAACCATTTTTTGTAGTTACAGTTCAATCACTTGTTACAGGGAGGATGTTTAAATGGAGAATTTGTTAATGCGACACCATTTAGGAGTTCTGTAAAGAAAACGAATGTTGGAGATGAAGAGCCAAACGCTGAGACACTTGTTGATGAACTTGGCTCCACGTTAATTAAAAAGGGATTTAATTACCATGGTCTTGAAGTATTGTACAGTGGAGTTTATGGAACAGAGCTAACATGTGAAATTTTTATCGGACCTGTATATTATCAGCGCCTTCGGCACATGGTTTCTGACAAATATCAGGTGACTTTTTACTTATTTTTTAATTTACGACTACTAAATTATTCTTTTTCACATTAAATTCAAGATCTCAGCATTATTGGCTCTGTAAAGAAAGAATTACTATTGGCTTCTTGGGTGACATTTGATGTTTGTTATATCTAATATTATTTCATTTCACGTATCCCTGGTAGCGTTTAAAGCAGTGTGACAACTTGGGTCAGAATCGGTCTAAACTGCTGAAGCATGATGATGTTTTGTGATTAAACCAAAGCATAATATCTAAAATGGTCTATACATGTCTGATAGTGTGTTACATACTCTTTTTTATTTTTTATTTTATTTATTTTAAATAATTAACTGTCTTCTTGGCATCTTCTAAACTGCATACTATCATTTATCTAACTTTTGTGAAATTTAACAAAATATTGTTTTGCTTTGATGTGATCCACTATGCACGAATAAATGATTTTGGAGTTGTAATATGGAATTTATACATGCAACAAGATCCTTGAGACTTTTGTCTTGTTTTGAGTCTGAACATTTCTGACGTTAACATGGACCATTGATTCATTTTTGGGTTGCTATGATCAGGTTCGTTCCACTGGAACCGTGGATCAAGTAACTCGGCAACCCATCAAAGGTAGAAAAAAAGGTGGTGGTATACGTTTTGGTGAAATGGAGCGTGACTCGATGCTAGCACATGGAGCATCGTACTTGTTACATGATAGGCTTCATACATGTTCTGATCATCATATTGCTGATGTATGTTCACTTTGCGGCAGCATTCTAACATCATCTTTCCTCCAGCCCCAGAAGCGTGCTGTGCGCGAAATTGGCGGGCTTCCCCCGGGGAAGGCTCCTAAACGGGTTACATGCCATGCTTGCAGAACAAGTAAAGGTATGGAGACCGTGGCAATGCCTTACGTCTTTAAGTACTTGGCTGCAGAGTTGGCAGCAATGAACATAAAAATGACTCTCCAGCTAAGTAGTGGAGCAGCCTGATTTGAACAATGTTCATGTTTAAGATCTCTTTCTACGGACATGCTTGGTTCATAAGTGAGATCAGTCTCAAGACCGGTTTCAAAAAGACAATTGGGCTGCTCTCTCGAGTTAAATCCTACGGCAGTAAATTTATTGCCATGGAGGTGCCAAATTTTGAGTGCTATAATTTCGATTTTGGGTGTGAGTTATTGTTAGTTCCCATTTTTGTCTATTTAAAACATGGGCTGACGAGCTTTCTCTTGGTTTCATTTGTCCTAATTTTCATTCAATTCCATAAGCTACGGTGTAACATAAACGAAGGATTTTGTAACGTCTGATGAATCTTATGTATTATAATTTATAGAAAGAGTGTTCCATCATTAGGATATAGTTCTATTGCTCTCAAGTTGAAGCATACTGCTTTATTAGGAACAAACATATCAACTCGGAGTTTATTGGTAGAAAACAAATGTAGAAGTTTATGATTGGAAATTTTGCGGTGGGCTTACCCCTCATTTGGGATTAAATTGACCTTGATTATTTTGAGTGTTGGGTATAATTGATTGATAATTATATATTAATTTAAATAAAAGTGCTTTTACAATCCAGGGTTCTTAAAATTCTCATTTATTGCTCTTTATATTCTCTCTGGGTTGAGATTAACAATCTCCTAGTATCTCCAAGCAAGAGAACTGTGTACAATAATTCAATTAAACAATAAAGACCTCAAAGTCTAGTTTGTGATTAAGAGTAATTGAGATGAAGTGATTCTGTGATGTGCATGCAATTTTAAAGATACTACAAGCTTTTCTCTGCCTAGGGTCAGAAACGAATTCCTATATTCAAAACTTACAGTTTAACCTAATCTCCCAGAAGTAAAATATTACATATACACCAGTTTATATTTTATGGATACGGTGATGTACTTTGAGTCTCTTTACATTATTGATTTTTTTTTTTCTAAAAACAATTAGTCTTGATTTTCCTTAAAAGATTGGAAATATATATTTGCCCTGGCATGAAATCATTATTATTATATAACCAATTCTATAAAAAAAATTAACTTTGAAAGACTAAGTTTAAGATTTAAAATAGATGGACTAAAATGGAATGGATCTCAAAACTCGATACTCGAAAACCTATCAACCCAACCCAAACCGTTTAATTTGCATTGGGTTGGGTTCAAATAAATGAGAATTTTATGGGTTGTATTGGTTCATGGATTCACCTAAAATAATCAACGCAACCCAACCCGAACAATAGTTGTTAATTCTATATTGTCTTTTACTTATTATACTATTACATATACATATATTTAATTTCATGATTTCTCTAACTCCTAAAATTGATTTCTAGCAATTTAAAAAGAAAACATCCAATTGAAATTTAGTTCTTAATCTTAATTCGATATATGGAAATAATTAAATAAATTTTTTACATATTTATGGTTATAATAAAAATTGAAATAAACGATCCGAATGACCCAAATAACCCGAACCAACACAACCCATAAATTTAATTAAAGTATGAGGACCAAAAGATGTTTTAACCTTTGATATAACATAAACATAATAGTAAACAAACATGCAAACAATATATGATAAACATCTATGACTGATAGATTCCTCTTGTGATAGTTTTGTCATTGATAGACTTCAATCAGTAATAGATCTATTAGATAAATTTATCTATAATAAACCTTAGTTATTAATAGTTTCTAGACCTTAATTAGTGATTCTTGACAATTAGGACTTAAAATAGGTTAAATTTATCACTTTTTTTTAAAAAGAAATTTATAAGTTCTTTTAAATTATGCTAGATTTGTTACTATTTTATATTAAATTATCCTACATGCAATTGCTTTTTAAATAGTCTATTTATATCATTTTAAAAGTTTAGTTCGTTGCCTTGCTTCTCCCTTTTTAAAAAGTCTATTCATAACATTTTCTATAAGAACCATGTTTTCCTTAAATTTTTTATAGGATTGTTTTCAAATATAATAAAATAAGACAATTTACAAATATAGAAAAATTTCACTCGATGATAATTGCAATAAATTGCTATAGACTTCAATCACAAGGGAGAAGCAAGGCAATTTAAATAGTTTCTTGTCACAAGGGATAGAAGTTTATGTAATGAAACTTTTGTATATCTGAAAATAGTTATATATTTTTTCTATTTATAACAATATATATTTTTTTTAAAATAATTAAGAAGAAAAATTATTGTAATTTAAATTATATAAAACTTTAAATAGTGATACTTTAGAATCCAAATTTGAAAATAAATATTAACACTACATCGCACCTAACTGAACTATTATGCTTACTTTTATCAGTGTCTTAATTGGGTACTAAATTTACCTTGTAACATACTGTTTCATTTTTAAACAAAAACTTGTCCAACGCTAATCTACTTTATATTAAAAAAAATATATTTTATTTTTTTAATAACTACAGCCATCTAAAATCAAGCTTCAATAATTTGTACTTCAAGGCTTTACAGGATATATTAATGACAGAATTTCAGGTGACTTCAATAATTTAGATAGGCAGCATTCCAATTCTCATAGTTCAGAATTATATATGTAATTTTGGAAAAATTATTGTAAATGCTAAAACTGTTAAATATTTTATAAATAATAACAAAATATCAATGTAATAAACTATTACATGTGTCTATCATATTAATCTACCGGGACCTATTACAGTCTATCGCAAATAAACAGTAGAATTTTGCTATATTTATAAATATTTTAGTTCATTTTTCTATATTTAAAAATAACTCATTTAAATAGAGCACAAATTATTAATCTCTATTATTATTATTTTTTTCATTTACAAAATACAGTCACAGCTAGGTTGATCCAGGCATACCGCTGAATAATAATAACAGGGATTGCAAATTGAACCCCTACCCACTCAATGCTGGTGGCAAATAATAATAATAACACCGACGATAAATTTTGTTATGATTTTTATAATTGTTTTAAAACAATTAGAAGTAAGAACTCAAATAGAGAAATAAGATTAAATGAGAAACTATGAAATAAATAACTAATTTCGTAAGAATATTATAAGACATAAATTTAACACATCCTATCCTTCCTATTTCTTTTTCAAATGTGGGGTGGGGGGATGGATTTAACCTCTAACAATAAATAACTAATCTCGTCTTGGCAACGCATCCCATCTTATTTGATGCTATCCATGTACGTACCTTTTAACATATGTTAAAACGACACAAATGATTTCTTTAAAATAAATCTTGTAGTGGAGGTCGGTATATCAACCATACTCGATAACCAAGTAAAATACGCACAATCCTTCAACCACTATAGAACCACCTATGCAGTCTTTATGACAGAAACAAAACAACTAAAACAGTTAAATGCAGTAACCAAAGAATATTATCACAAAAGGAAACAAAAAACGAAGGAAACTGAAGGGAAGAAAAAAAAAAANTTGTCGTCTAAAAAGAATTGATCTAATATAAGCATCTACTCAAACAGAACAAAATTCCAAACCACCCTTTTCAGATATCCAGACGATACTACCATTTCAGCTCCTCCAATTGTACTAATATTGCCAACCTTATTCACCACAAACATAAAAAGACAAATCATAATTGGGGGCCACAAAACATACCTTTTCTCACTATGGAGCCCTGTGCAGTTTTAAGTAATCCGCTTCGCTTCTGGATCCTTCTGGCAATATCTATGTTACTACTACGAAAAAGCACTCTGATCATTTGATTTCAGGACATATGCCAATCACCTGACAGAACATGTTCTTTTTCATTTCTTTTCTTTCGTATTTCTTTTTTTTCTTTCCTCTTTATCATTTTTCCCTTCCCCCAAGTGAATGAATGACATGAGCAGAAGATTCATCGTCGAATCTCGTCACAAGGAATTTAAACTATTTAACACGGAATTCATGCCTAAATACAGTCAGGTTTTGAGTGAACTTGTCCCTGTTCTTTGAATCCAAACTTCGCGTGACATCCGCCATTAGTTTTTCAAAACAGAGGGAAAGGCGTGGGTGTTGATCTACTGCCTGCATTTTGACACAACAAATGAGCGTTAAAAAGATCTTTTTTAATTAAATTTTTAGTTTCTTTTCCTCTCACCCACATGCAGGAGAGCTGGAATTAAAGTTACCTTGCGCATTCTTCAGAAAGAAAAAATCACCAAATATGTATCAGCAGAACCAAATCTATGAAATACGACGAATGATCATAATACATTTATTTTTTTAACATTTATTTTTCATTCATGTATTTTCTATCCACACTCTCCTAATGTCTAAGTTTAAAGGTATTTTCCTTCAACATCAATCAACACCAGTGAATTGCACTTCACTTAAATAAGAGGAAAGGTAACTTGCCTGGGAAGCCATTATCTGTGTCTTCAAATCGGTAAACATCTGCAAACAAGTGATAGTTTTAAAGGTCACGTTCTAGGTAATAGTGAAATCATCCATTCGCACACCTAAATAATAATAATAATAATAAAAATAATGATGACTGCAAAAGTTCCCCATTTCTTTCTACCCCACCTTTATATTGTTACAGCTATTGGTCGCTCAATGATGTTTCTAACAAAAATAATAAATAAATAAATAAATAATTTTCATTTGAACGCAAGGAAATAGATGAAAGATGAAAGATTTTCGAAGGCTTGTAAAAGAAATATGATAGTTTAAGGAGATGCAAAACACAATGGAGAAGATAATAAAAAGGGACAAAATGACAATGGATTAGAGAATAAAAAATGTGAAGTACGTGCTTTGGATTTTCTAAAATAATTTTTTGGTGGTTGCAGGGGACTGGGGGTCGGAGGGGAATTAGGGAACCAAACGAACTTCTAGAAATAAAAGGTGTCGTAATTGATTGTAATTCTACTTATTAAGATAACAAATTAGCAATAAATCACACCTATATATCATTGTAGGCTTCTATGCATCAATGTGGATGCACCGACATTTAATTGTTCAAATGAGACCCAAGAAGCAAGGGAAGCTAAGTCACAAACTTCCTCTACTTAACAATTTGCACACTTCTTGAAGATTTAATATATAGAAAAAGTATAAACCATCATACCTGTTCACTTATGAGTATCAAGCTCAGCATTGGTCTGCTAAGACTCCATTGGTTACCACAATCCTCGAATAAAACAATCTCAAAAAGGGTCTTTAAAATCTGCAAACGGGATAAACATAGTCTTGTTTCTCAAGGGAAATATTAAAGATTACATATGAAACAAACCAGCAAATAGGTTAGATAAACTAAACACAATTAGAAGCTGTTTCTTGAGATTTATCTAATAAACTCTCCCTCCCAAATGGGCTCATGTTGATGAGTTAATAATGTTCAATATAAGAAAAGATATTATATTGAGGTGGATTTGATGTTGAGACCTTTCTGTAATAACATAATAGATTAGTATTCTAAAAACCGAAAGCTACTAGGTTATGACCCATTTCAGTTATTTCTTCACTGTAATAATACCCTATTGGTTAGCCTGATATCAAAAACTATAGAAACGAGAACCCAGATGCCTGCTTGAATTGAACAAATTTCTGCACTCAGTGCGAAAAAGTTGAAAACTCTTCAGCATGATAACAAGAAAGTTCCTTACTTCTGGAAACAAAGTGGGACAGTCTACAATGTGGCGAGAGAGATTAATAGCAGCAGGTGAAGATGGAGCCTCTCCCATAGTGATGTTGTTGAAATAGAAAGCTGCCAAGTTATCAACAGCTGATGCACACTGCAACAGAAATTAAAAGACCTCAAGGTACATGAACGGAAAACATTAGTTAACAAAAAAAGTAATAAAAAAAAATTAATGTAATTGAGAAAGCATTTGATAATGTTGATTGGGGTTTCTTTGGAAGAAGTGTTGGAACTCAAAAACTTTAGGGAAAAATGGATTCAGTGGATTGGATTTCGTGGCTGTATTTGTAAATTTTCTGTCTTTATAAATGGCAGACCTAGAGGAAGAATTTAGAATCTCATAGCATTCATAAAGTTCATTCTCAATTCTTGGATAGATGGAAACACTTAAATCTTTCTCGTGAAGGTCGTTTAACATTATGTAACTCAGTTTTATCAAGTATCCCTTTATACTACATGTCTATTTTCTTAATTTCATCTCAGGCGAGTTTGGAATTAGATGATTAATGTGGATTTTTTGGGAAGGAAACAGTGGTGGAAAGATTACTTATTTGGAAATTTTTGTGGATTTTTTTTTTTTTTTATCAAAGCTTTTTTTTTACTCCAGAATTATGGAAAGGAAAGGAACTCCAAACCATCAAAGACAAGCATCTTGCATGGTTTGATCGTTTTGAATCTGCTAAACTGAAGCTTCATGGTGACCCAAAAAAAAAAAAAAAAAAAAAACTTTTATGGTGTTTTCTCTCCAAGACTTTTGTTGATTTTTCTTTATTTGATATTAGTTTAAATTGGCATACATTTTTTTTCCAAAATTCTATTCTTTATTTGTTGTATTTTCCGAGCCATGATCTCTTTCCATTAATTCAATGAAATGTTTCGTTTCTTATTTCTTAAAAAAAACAAACGAGAAAAAAACAATTGTAGAAAGAAAAGCCATGCACAACCATACCTGAGATGAGATATTTGTATCCAGACCTTTGAGGCCAGATTCAAGAGAACCAGCTATATGCCTGAACGTGTTTGTGTCAAGATTTAGAATAAAAACAATATGACTGCTGAACAAAACCTCCAGAAAAGCAAAATAGGCCCTGGTCAGCTGCAAAGAAAAAATGAACCGTCAAAATAAAAGGGTGCAAGGCAAATAATTTAAAAATCAATCCCAAGAAGCCCAAATGGGCATTTGATCTAGGAAAAAAAAAAACAAAGCTGGGATCTGATCCGAGAATGGTAAACCAAAGAGGGCATGTTAAGGATCCCACATTATAAAAATGAACTTCACAATCTTAATAAGATAGATGAGCTACTCCTCTTATTGCCGATTGATTTTGAGATGAAATCCTGTGTTACTTAATAGTATTAATTTAGGAGACCTGGAAATTGATCGAATTGTCAGATGGTGAGTCGACTTCAACAGTTATATTTTGTGATTCAATGGAAATACTTAGTTTGAAGAAATGTGTCGGAGGATTATATGAAAATACTTAATTTGAAGAAATCCCTGCAGCTCTGTTATCCTGACTTGGTTCTTCTACAAGAGCCAAATGTTCGCATTTTTTACTCAAAGTTGATTACATTCATGTGGAGTTTCAAAGTAGCATTGTATGTTCCCATGCTTAATGCTTTGGTTGGAGAAAAGGTTATTGATATAACATGTATTTTGGTGTTTTTCAATTAAATTTTTATGATTGAGCAACCAAAAAGGAAGGTGCACCTTGTTCGTATAAGGAGTAACTTTCAATTCTTTTAAGTCTTTCTTAGGTATACTTTCATATTCTCAAGATCTCTCTCATTCGGATGTGATCTCAGTTCATTCACGTCCTCCTCTTAAACTTGGGGCATTACAAATCTTCACTTGCATCTACCATCTTAAATTATATTACCTTTCAAATCATATTGACAGTGACTTGAATGCAGAATCGTACTTCTCAATCTTGGGATCTTGGATTACTTAGAAGGATGATGAAATTGTTTAATGAGCTTCTTTATCACATATTATATCCTTGCTATGTATCAAGGAGGTTCCAGATGTTTGGATACGAAAGCTAGATCCCTCTCGAAAGTATACAGTGAAATCCTTAATAGTTGATTTACTTAATAGTAATGGGAATGGGAAAAATCCTTTGTTCGAGATTATTTGGAAAGTTCACTTCCTAAACACGGATAATTGGTTGCAAAGGTGAATGCTTTATCAATCTATATCTCCTTGGTGCGTTTTATGCAATAGAGGATTAGAATCTCAAATCTAGATTTTTGGTCACAGCTCAATTGCATAAAACTTCTAAGAATTTGATGTTAGAAGCTTTCGGTTTTTCAATGGCAATGTTGAACGATCTACATGATCTTCTCTAGTTACTACTTGGAGATATTTTTGTAACCCAGCTTGTGTTGAACGGATATATTCCCCTCCATTGTGATTTCATTCATCAATGAAATAGAGAAATTGTGTCCTCTTAAAAAAAGAGGGTATGTATATCTCTTTATGCTCTTTATGCTTTTTCTTAACAAGTTAGTGTAAAGTTATTGGATCAAACTGTTACTTTAGGACCACCCCTTCAAAGGTTACAAGGTAAACTTATGGATCAGCATCATCTGTGCCATTTTGTCCAAGATTTGGGAGGAGAGAAATAATTGGATATTCAAAAACAGTTCAAAGCCTTCCAAAGATATCCTCGATTCTTCTATTTTTAATGCTCTTGTTTGGTGTAAAGATATACAACCCCTCAAAGATACAACTTAAATTTTCTGGTTGCAAATTGGACCCATCTATTAGATCAAATTGTTGGTTCTGGACCACCCCTTCAAAGGTTAGAGCAAAGTTACAACTAAATTTAAGTTAAGCAACAAGAAGTTAGTGCAAGTTATGATTAAATTTTTATTAAATTAAGCAAGACCTTGGAGCAGTAGTGGATTTACTAAGGGCAAGAGGGGCTCGAGCCCCCCTCAATTATTAAAATCTTTAATATTATTACGTAAAAATTCCTTCCAATTTTAAAGTTGAGCAAACCCCCCACTGGCTATACATATAAATTTCTTCTATTTACTTTGTATTGTTCTGTAATGCACTTCTATCTTCCTTTGTATTTTCTCATAACCCTTTTTGTTTTCTTGTATTTAGAATTAGTCTCTTCTAATTTCTTCAATGAAAAGTTGCATATCCTTAAATAAAATAAAAAATAAAAGAAGTAAATTTCTTTGTTAAGTCCAGTTTGGGCCCATGCTTGCGTGAGATTTCTTAACTGAAGCATGACAAGAGTGGGGATTGGTAGTCGTTCAATGATGGTATTTTATTTATTAAAAAATATATATCGAAGCTATATTTTGGAAAACATAATTTTCATTTCAAATTTGTTCTTTAAAATTTATTTTGTATATATAAATAGAAATGGATTATTTCGGGGAAAAAAACAACAAAAATTGGTTCACTATTCTGTAAAAAGAATGAATCTCATAATAAGAAACTATATTTCTTATAGTGTTAGAAAAAAATGTATTCATTTTATTCCAAACTTTACTACCTTTCTTGTATGTATATAAACTTTAGCAGTACTTTTTATTGAACAAAAATAATATAAAAAAATAGTTCAGTTATAGCTTTTAACAAAAAAAAAAAAAGTTAATATAAAGATTCAATGTACAACCCTAGTTTTTCAAAATTATTTTTATTAATGCTTATACTGAGAAAGAATTAGGTGATAAAATAGATAATGTTAGTTTTATATATACATAAAAATATATATTATTTGATAATGTTGATAATGAAATTATTATGAATCAATTTTAAAATATAAAAATTTGATCACGTATATATTTGTTGAACTAAGACAACTTGTTTGATCCTACAACATTTGGTTCTCAAGAAAACTTGTGGAATATTAAATCTTAGGTAGGTGGCCACCCAGGATAAACCTTGGTCATGTATACATGCTTAGCACAACTTATAATCACGTATTCGGTATTTGAAACTAAAATCATAAGATATAGGAAAGAGTTCGCACACCTTTCGAAATGCCAATATGTCAGCCAAAGGAATTGATAGTGTCATCTTTAAAGCAATATCCAGCGCATCAGAAAGTGCTCGGTCACCATAGAGTTCAAAAACCCCAAAGTTGACATAGTTTCCAGCAAGAGCTGCAATAGCAGCAATTCATAGGAAAACTTGCTAAATTTTAAATTCACACAATAGTTCCTAAAATTTCTTAGAGAACAAGCATCGGATTTTCATTTCAATCTATACGACAAAATTTAACAGCAAAACTTTTTACGATGTACTGTATTGGATGAATAAACTAACTAATACAAGTGAACATAGAAATGTGATTCTAACTTAGAATGATACCTTACCTAACAAGTAGAAGAGGCAAATCTAGCAGGTAAAGTCTATCTACTACATAAGCTAGCCAAAGATTAACAAGACATAACATAAATGACAAAGTTAAAATTAGTGGCTGACAAATGTTGATAGCATCTTTCAAAATGAAATTATAATTTCCAGTACTTGAATTAAAGACAGAAA
Source organism: Citrullus colocynthis (assembly GCA_031780015.1). Lineage (NCBI taxonomy): Eukaryota > Viridiplantae > Streptophyta > Magnoliopsida > Cucurbitales > Cucurbitaceae > Citrullus > Citrullus colocynthis. The sequence continues at coordinate 42,092 of QLSR01000199.1, forward strand.
GAGAGAAATATATCACCCACATAAATAGTGAAAAAAAGCCTACAAAGTTTATAGTAATAAGATGGTTATATACTTGCCTCTAGTTAAAATAGTCAATGAAATCCATATTCCCTTGTATTTGAAGGCATATATATCAGCTGGGTTTGGGAGAGATAAAATCCTTGATCCATAAGCAACAATTAGTTTGCTGACTTCTCGGAAAAGAAGTATGCCATTTGGAGAAGATGAGTCAAAAGTCAAGCGTTGTGCTTTGTTTAACACAAACTCAGCCATGAATTTTAATAATGGGGTTGTTACCTGTATATATTAATCAAGTATAATTCAACAGACGTTTTATTCTAAATAAATAAATATAGAATGTAGATATAAAATCAAGAAAAGAGAATACATGGTCATAAATAGAACAGTGAAATGCATTCAAGTTTATGACCAGAAAATATGATGCAAAAGTTTGGTTCCCTATAGAACCAAAATGTTAAGACATTCCATGACAATTTCAAAACCAGAAACGAAGCTGAACACTATCCCGCCTCGTAATTATCAACTGACACGGTGCATCAACTCTAACTTCTTAAGAGAATTAAAACTTGAAGTTCAGGAAGAAATGGACTTACTAAATTTCTACTATATTGTATCAAATATAGAAGGTCTTCTTATAGAGAAGGAAGACCATCAACCAATAAAATATTTCAAATGTGCACAATAAATATAAACACCTAACTTGCTGATAAATTTATCAAATTGTCTTGAAAAACCTTTGGTAAGCATATCAGACTATCAGTCATTTGATTGTTGTCAGAAGATAAGAATGCATGCTACAACCATGTCAATCTTCTCATTTATAAAATGTTTGACAACTTCAACATGCTTGTCCAATCATGCAAAACTGAATTACGAGTTAATGCAATGAAAACCTTGTTATCACAATATACTATATAAGTGAACTCTGAGACAATTATACTTCTTCAAGTATCTTGTTAATCAATCTTCACAAATTCCTTTGTTAATCAATATTTTCACTTAAGTAGTTTTTATTTTCCTTCTTTTTTCTTTTAACAAAGTGTGATTTTGTTCTTTTAAGACAATTTACATTTTTCCTTTTTCTAAACTACTAGACGTGAGGTTTGATTTGTTTTTATTATTTTTATATACTTTAAATATATATATTTTTTAAAATAAGGTGATTTCTTTTATAAACTAAGTTTTATATAGTCGAGGTGCACTTAAGTTGGCCCGGACACTCATAGATATCTAAAAAAATGCTTAAGCTTTATTTTTTCAAAGGCATCCTTTTTTAAAAAAAAAACTTTTGTATATGCTTTAAAATTATATATAAACGCTATTTTCTTCTTTTAATCTAAATAATGCTTTTATATCTTCTAATTGATCGTACGTTATTATTATTATTTAATTTAGAGTTTTATGTCTTTGTATATCATTCTTTTCCAATGCATGCATGCATACATACATATAAGATATAGCCCCTTTTCTTTAAATAAGGACTCTTAATATCAAAGTATGTGTGAACCGCCTTCATAAAATGATAGTGCCAACGAATTAAGCGTGAATAATTAGCTATCTATCAAATACCTCTGGTGTGTCTGTCCACTGAGAAATGCCTTTCAAGAGGAGAAGCATATGTGCAGGGTACAACCAATCAAATAGAAGTCCATATGTTCTGCGACTGTAATGTGAAGGAGAGTGTATAAAAAGGTCAAAGGATTGAGAACCCTAACTATTATTATTATTTTTCAAAATAATGAAAATGCCCCATGGCTCCGGGCTTGGTGCCTTAGGGCTTCACATCTTTGTGTGCCTTGCCTTGCGCTAGCGCCTAGTCGCATGCCTGGGTGGACTTTTTAAAACACTGATTGAGATAATTATGAACTTTCAAACAAAGTTACCTGTTTGTGGCCATAGCAATCCCTCGGAGATCTCTCATCAATCCAATAAGTGCATATTTTACAGCATCAGTACGAAACATCGAGTCAGGAGTTGATTCCAATTTGATAAAAACCTAAAATATCATGAATCTCAATTGACCAAAGCTATATCAAGCCAATTATATAAGTAGATAGACCTTCCCAACAACTCATCATCGTTATAAAATCAACTTTCATTTCTAAGGTGCAAAAGGAAAAGGACAACACATTTACAAATAAGCTGCAAGCACACCAATTTTCCTAAACATTAGTATATTTCTTCATTTTATTAATTATGCTCCACACATGCAGAACCAAACTTTATTAGAAGATATTTTCATTTTGATTAGTTGTTCACACCTACCAGTACTACATATGTACTCAAAAAAAAAAAAAAAAAAAAAAAAAAAAAAAAAAAAAAA
>QLSR01000199.1:45259-57951 GCA_031780015.1 Citrullus colocynthis
AAAAAAAAAAAAAAAAAAAAAAAAAAAAAAAAAAAAAAAGGATGTGCACATTTGGAGGCATGCATGGGACGTATGCAAGCATGCACATTGGAAAATGTATATTTGACAGAGATTAGAGAAACTAACCTGCAACAGTGGTTCCATTGAGGATTTAAATTTAACAGGGCTCTCCTCCATAAAAATTAGCCAGCCAATGGTGTAGTAGAAGGTTGTCCTACTGCGTGAACATCTGTATTCTTCCAAGAATGGAAACTGCTCCCTCTAAAATTTTAAATGAAATGTGTGAAGGATATAATATAATTTGAGCTCCGGTAAATGATGAAGGAACTAAAATGATATCTTTGAGCTACTAGTACCGTATGATTTGCAACAATGAATTTAACAGTATCCAATTTCAAAAGCAGCTTCCCTGTCATATATCTGTCAAATGGGAGACCGGGGGAGAGAGAAAAAGGAGATGAAAGAGCATAAGCAATCTATAATGCATGATTTAAATTCTTTAACCAAAACACTGTTATATAGGATTTACCCAGATGCCAGCTCCAGAAACAAACTCAAGGTGTGATCAATGACCTCCTCACTCTGGGAATATACATAAAGGGCTGATTTAAATCCATATCACACAGCTATTATAAATAAAAAGAATATCTAAATCTTTCACCTCAGTGTAACACTTGAGATTTGTTGCAATCTTGCTGACAATCACATTCAACAGTTGAAGATGGTCATTAAGTCCAAGAAGTTCAGACAACCGCGCATATAACTGCTGCAATTGAGAAAAGAATAAATAAATGTGACATGTAACCTTCAAATAGAACAGAATGATATATTTATTAATTACCTTGGAGGAATGCATTGCCTGGTCACCCACATAAGACTTCCGAAAATTCTGGAAGAAGGTAAGAATAGCTCGATCAAGTCTTTGCTTGCTTGCTTCACTGTACCTCTGCAGAAAGCACAGGTAAATGAATTTACAGTTATGAAGTTTGCACCAAAAGGTACTTCCACTACAAGCTATATTGATATTTTATGAGAAAAAATAACTTCAGTAAGAAAAATGAGAAATGCAAAGTTACTGGTCTATCTAAAATTATTATTTCTTTTCCAAAAAAAAAAAATCATCATTAATAAAATGAAAAAGAGACTAATGCTGAAAGTACAAAGAAGCCAAACAAAAATCAGAAAGTCAAAACAAAATAACAAATACAAAGAGAAGAAATGAACTAAGCAGGAGAACTAAAAACAATCCAGATCGAACATAAAGAGGCTTGAACCCGAGCTTAAACAAAATGAGCAAGCCAAGGAATAGACATATCCTGTAAAAACAGTTGAATTCTTTCAAACCAAAGCTTTAACCGAAGAACTTGAATGCCAACTAAGCTTGAGAAATGCACCAACTCTGTTAACCAGTTGACTCTCTCACTCTATATATATATCTCTATATATAGATATATAGATACATAACTAAGTAACATGCTACCTCAAGAATAATGACAGAAAGGTTGCAGGTTAGATGCCCTTTTTTCTGCAGAAAAGTTTGCAGGTTGCTGAAGAAAGAGGAAAATAATGGTTGGTGTTGGAATTCCTATTACTTAGCAACAGTTATTGTATATATTCATTGTCAATATTTTTCTTTGTATTGTTATTCTCTTTGATGGGTCTCTCTTCTACATAAGAAGACCTATGTTTCACATGTGAAATATCAATATAGATTAGTATTTGTACCCTCTCAAATCTAATAGTTGGAGCCTTACAAAATTCTTAGGACAAGATTGGTTGGATTGGATGCCTGCCTTACACAAATCTTTCTGTAACTACTCTTCTTTTGTCATCAACCTGGACTCAGGACTGGAGGACGTTTGTTTGCCTCCTCCCTTGTGGTATGAAGATCCCTTCTCTCTATGGGTTTTATGTTGTTTTGTGGCTTTTGGTTATTGAAATCTTTAGTGCTTCCCATCGCACACAAAATAAGATTTGAGGATACTCACAAGAAAAGTGTGGTGCAATCTATAGAGGATGAATTCTTAGCTGCACAGCCTTTCTAACACTACTTTTTCCCATGCCCTGTTTACCCACAACCATGGTTAATACCTTGGTTCGATCAGTGGTTTCCCTGGAGACATTCAGGTAACCTACTCTAGCTCATGCGGGCTACCAGTTTTAAGAAGGCTTTGATACTTTGGTTTGATGCAGTAATGTCCATCCACTAAAAATTTTGCCCAGAAAGGAACCTACTCAAATGCTATTTTTTTGCCTTTGAGGGCACTAATTACCTCTTCAAATGCTACTTTCTCATCCTCCAATCTTTTTCCTAAAAAATGTATTTTTTGCTTTAGTGAGCATTGGGTACTCAACAGCCCAACATTTAAAACAACTACCTTTACTTCATTAACCCAACACTTCCTCCTGTTTCTTTTTTTTTAAAGGATACCACTTTTTTCAAAAGAGAGTGAAAAGAGACTAATACTCTTGGATACAATGATAACAAAGAACACACATAAAGAAATGAACATAGCCAATCGGTAAACATAAAATATAAGAGAAAGATAAATTATTAAAAAGGAACAATAAAGCTCTCCCAACACTTCATTTCGTTTCTTATGTATCAATCTCATGATTGGTTTTCTATGAATATGGTAAATTGTAAAGATTTGTGGTTCAAATGTGTAGATACACTTTAGCTCAAATAATGACTAGTTTTCCTTAAGCAAGTGTCGCATGTACCATTGGTGAGAATTATAGAAACATGAGGCATATTTCAGACATACCTGGCTATGTAGACCATTGTCTGTAACATTTATCAATTGCAACACACGAGCTGACAGTTCAGCATCAAGAACTTCCTGCGATTCCACACTGATCAAAGTAACAGTTAAAATTAGGAAAAGCCATCAATCATCATGAAATGAAATTTCCACCGTCCTGTGAAGATGAAGAGTCTTCTTACCTGCAACCAGTGCATTGTTTTATCTTAACGATAGCAGCTATAATATGGACAACCCATGCAAGTTTGGCTTCAATAACAGAAAGTTCACTGTTATCACTACCTTGAAGCCGAGCTCTTTCCTACTCCAGTCAAACAAAAAGATATATAAGCAACCAACTTTACCACCAAGCAAAATAAGATTTCAACAAAGTCATGCCCATCAATAACCTTACCGTGTATGTTCGCAATATGGGCTCCATGATCTTTATGATGCACAAACTACTAGTTTCATACTGCAACTCAGGTGAATGCAAAGGTCAAAACGCGAAAGGCACCAAAACAAAACAGGTAAAGCTGAAGCTAAATTTATATATTCCAATGCGCAAGAAATAGAAGTTATTGTTTCAATTAAAAAGAGAAAAGAATGAAAAACAACACAAGAAGATTTGGACCTGAAATCTGCAGAGGTATGGAAAACAATCCAGTTGATCCTGTAAGACTTCAACATTGTCTAATGGATTCTCAGAAAGATCATCCTGTAATCCAGCCTGCACGTTATAGAGACTTCTTACCTTTGCCAGCAAAAAGCACCAAACGTCAACAAAGAAACACAGGTCACTCACCTGCACAGAGTTCAACCTTGATGTGATGAAACCTTCAGTGATTTTAGGCACAAACTCATCCAATAAACTTGGAGCATCGCCTTTCAAATATGGAACAGATGCTACCAATCTGGACCATAGCCCTAAGAGATAGTAAACGCTGCTGCTAGCCCACTGGAAACAGGCCATTATTTTCATTAGTGATGTACATAAATACGATTTGTGGAAGATAGATGCAGGTTATTCAAAGAACACTCCAATAGAGAATCAACTATTTCAATAGACCTGCCAAGAATGCAAGGACTTCAAAGTAAACTCTGCCACTAAACGTATCCAATCACTATAGCCCTCCACATTGACAAGCTCAGACAGCTGCAAAACAATTGTTTAAATGTGAGCTGCAGTCATACAGAAGCTTTGCATTTTGATAATTTAGAATATCCATGTTAATCAAAGATCTGTCAGACAAATCAAAAAACAGATGACCAGTTGACCAAATCCTGAGTGAAAACTGGCAATCTATATGTCAAAGAGCAAGCAAAAGAACAGATAGGATGAATTATCGTCCTCTAATGATTAATGGGGATTCACCAAAGTTTTAAAAAATGTTGCCTCTATTTGGATCAGATATTTCTATTGTGGCAGGCATAAAACCACAAAGATTCCTCTTAACTTGTATTTTAGCTTCTGAACAATTAAGTAGATTAAGCATTTCTCACGCAATATTTTCCAACCCTCCAAAATGAGCCCCTATTGCTTCGAAAGGTCTTTTTGCACCAATAATCTAGAGGTAGATTCTTAATCCTCAGCCATCCTCCAAGCCTTTAATTGACTTTGGCCAACTATGAATAAATTTGTTCCTTCTTTCAAACTTTAAATGAAACGATCCTAATTCCTGCCATTTTCCTGGTTTTTCAATGAAATCCTCAATCGAACCTTGGTCTAGCTTGATCAATGCATTTTCTGCAAACAATGGATTAATGATTAATTTTGAATTGAACCATTCCTCCAAGGTTTGCTTAATTTCTTTCCAATTGTCAAAAACGAAAAGCCTAGAGATGATCCACAAGTTGTTGAAATCTTCTTTAAATACTTCTGTATTCTTGTGCACCCAGAATAAATTTGAGCTCTGTTTCTCAGATGAAAAAACAGAGGAATTCAGCAATCTCTTCTTCATATCTTCTTCAATGCTTTGTTTTTTGAACTCCAAAACAGAGGAAGAATAGTGATATTTTGGCTTCATAGCATGATCTCTATGACTTGTTTGAGTGTTGATCGACATCTTATGATTGAAGACTGAGGGGATTTGAATGTGAATGTGAAGAACGAGTATTTAGCCAAGTCGTGTACTCATATTTCATCTGGAATCCTTTCAACACTTTAAGAAAAGAATGCCACCCATGCGGTGATTCTCCCGGAGGGACGTGAATGAATGATCGTCGGCCTGTTGCTGGCCAAACAACGAGTCTCAAAACCCAACTTGAGCCTGCTTTGAATTTTGAAAGTCTTGTTCCTCCATGCCCATCCCTGCTATTCCTGAGAAAGAACCAATCCTCTAATTCTTGCAATAAATCTGACATGGCTCCTAAGAAGAACTTCAAAATCTTTTGAGTTCCACATCCTCGATTTGAAAGATGCCATTCTCGAACCAGATGCAATAGAAAGAGTTCAAAACTTAGCAACTTTCCACTTCCATCATAGCCACAGTTGGAGCTTGAAGTGATCGGAAGAGTCACCATAGTTGTGAAGACAACATATTGGAATTCAGAAGCTAGGAATGCGGGAAAGGGGAGAGGGCGGGAGGAGAGAGGAGGGAGAGAACTTACCTTAGCGTGATGAAGCTCTTCATAATACCTATGCAAAGCAATCTCGTCTCAATGAATGAGACAAGCATGAACTAAGAACTTTTCTAATATCTTCATTTCAAAGACTTGGAGAGCTTGTGAATGAAAGATGAAGCTATGAATAAGGCCTCCCGAGAAAAGGAGAATTTCTTGAAGCACTATTTTAAGCTTTTATGATATCTGAGAATCTGCAATGGGACTTTGTTGATGAAATAGTTTTGTCATTCTTTATGGAGGCTAATTCTTTGTGGTATAGGATTATAGTGAGCAAGTATGATCCACACCATTTTGAGGGTTTTTCTCTTTTTTTTTTTGGGTGGGGGGGTTAAGGGTTCTAGTAAAGACCCCAAGAGGTTTTTTTTTTCACAACACATTTATACCAACTTTATAAATGACTAATATTTTAATCTAAAAGCAACAATACTATGCAGAAATCTAAAATTAATAAAATAATGGCTAGAAATAAATGAAAAAATCTTCGAGAACGAGCTCCTCCGCTGGTCAAATCGACTAGAATCAGCTTGGTTAAAAAAACTTCTTGGTGATCTCTCTAAATCTTTTGTTGATTTCTCTTTTCATGATATTTGTGCATGCTTTTATTGTTTCATTGTAATCGTTTGAGACTTTTTTTTATGTTCTTTTTAATTTCACTCCCTCGTAGAGTCCATCTTATTTGAGTATTTGTCTATTTTCCTTATATCAATAAAAAGTTTTGTTTCTTGTTCAAAATAAAGAACACATGAGAGTGCAGGGAACAAGAGAGCTAACTAAAAATCCAAAATTATCGAGGATATTAAAAGAGGATTAATCAAAGAATTACCCTAATTAATTTTGTTCTTCCTACATCAGCATGGCAGCCACAGTTGTGTCTTATTGTACAGCTCAACCATTCTTGCCACAGTCTAGGTGAAGCAATACCTACTCTAACCCCGCTAGACTATATGACTTTGCTTTGATCTCTCCAATCCTTCAACTCTCTTTTCCCCTTTCGTTTACGTCATAACCAGATATAAACATATATTACATATTACGATAAATCAATGCTTGCATGTAGGAGCAGATGCAGAACTGCGATATGGAGAGGCAAGTGCAAAAACCATATTAATTCTTAAGCAATCAGCTACTGGCCCCAAACGTAATCATCACATTCATAGAGATTTTCAAAAGGTTCAGGGGTCTGTCCATAAGACCGACGGCCCCTAAGAGATCAAAGAAAAAAAGGAAACTTTTTGCTAGAATGAATGCCCTAAGTAAAACATAGACACAAAAAATGCAAGACGTTACAGAATAAGCCATCATAACATCAACTAACTAAAATAGACATGTATATCTGAAATGGTTATCAACTCTTCAAAGAAAGCTACTGTCTCGCAGTTTATTGTGTTATTGGGGCCGATAATTCTCCATTTTTCATATTCAGTGGGTGTTTTGTGAGGATTTCAAAGAAAATGTTATTCAGATTTTGGTTGGTCCTTCTTTAAAGGAGTCTAAGTTGTTATGGTCTAATGTAGTCAAAACCATCATTGCGAAAATTTCGTTAGAAAAAATCAGTCTTCCAAGATAAATCATTGGCATGGAAGGATTGTTTTCAAATTGCTAGGATCAATGCTTAAATTGGAATGTTTATCGGTGCTCTCTTTCCAAGTTTTTAGCAGATTTTTCTATTCAAGATTTATGCTTAAATTGGAATGTTTTTGTCTTTCTGACTTGGTCATTTTCTTTAGAAGGATGATGTCTTAGGATTTCCTTTGTATTTTCATATGTACTTGTTTTTCCTTTAGGTAGAAGCATATGTACTTATTATTATTTCCATGTACTTTGAGCATTAGTCTCTTTTCATTTCTTCAATGAAAAGATTTGTTTCCGTACACAAGCACATATTTCAAGTGAAAATAGCTACAGAGCATGATAACATGTGTACCTGATAATTCACTCTAAAACGTCCAAGAAGACGGCAATACTCATGGTAATTATCATGATCAACCAGACCTGGAGTACCAATAAAAAGTAGATTTTTTATGAGAAACATTCAACCAGAATTCAATAAAGAGCAGATAAATTGAAAAATAATGAATGAATGAAATATAAACTAAAGCAATTAGGAAAAGAAAATAAAAAGGAGAGAGAGAGAAAGAGAGAGAGANCAGCAAAAGGCAACTGAAACTCCAAGTAACTCGCAGGTACAAACAAACATAAGTAGACTGTCCTTGCCAAGAAATGTTTTTAAAAAAAAAAAAAATTGTTTTCAATGGAAAATGACTTCTCGTTTGCCACCACCCAACTATCCCCTCCCCAAATATAATAATTTAGTATTAAAAAATAAAGGAAAAATCATAAAATGAACCATAAACATATACATATATCGACAGTAAAGGATGCAACAATAAACACACCTTGCCCAGTTTGTAGGATTTCTTTAGTTCCTGTCATCAGATGGGCCAAAAATTTTGAACGAGCAGCATCATTAGTAAACAAAGAACGTCTTACAGAAGCTAGTCGCACCAAGCATTCCAGTGCCTAGAAGAAAATTTTGGAAATCCATAAGAAAGTATGTTTAAAATGAAAAATAAATGAGCAAATGAATCCAGAAATTAGTGTATTGAAAACTCTAGCAAATTTAAATTAGAAACCCTTCCGAGATGAGAACCCCTAATTCTCAATAACTAAAACCCCCAAATCAACTCGATTTCAAACTTAAGGATTGAGTTAGACACGGATTGCCTTGAGATCAAATATCTTGAGACAAAGAACAAGTTCTTATAGACCAAGATTCAAACACAACACAAGATAGGACAATTAATCTCATTTGAATGTTCTTAGCATGCAACTCAACACATGAATTGCAAAATTCAAGAAGCTTATCTAGCAAATCTTAAAAGAAAAAACTCAAAGGCTAAATTCAATTCATCGTCAAAACATAATTGATCAAACAACCTAATAGCAAGGATTTAAATTGCCTCCCAATAAAGAACCCCAATGCATCATAACAAAAAGACAAAATTTCCACTAGTTAATATGTCTTAGAAAGGATAAAATTGGAAAACACTAAAAATTACATAAAAATTAATAAATAAAATATAAATAATGATTTGATGTTAGGACGGTTCATATCAATATGGATGAATAACTAGTATGTGTCCAAACAAGGATATAAGAAACATCGTCTCTATGACATTTGTGACTATAGGATGTAATAGGATTGGGATAATTTGGTAAATCCAAATTAATCTTGGTTAACCTTGATTTTTATTTTTATTTTTATTTTTATTTATTTACATTTTTTTTATATCCGTGAGTGTCCAAAAGAAAACAGTAATCATAGCAAGATCACAATTTTGCAAAATCAATAATGGAAGGAAGTATGAAATCTCAGACAAAGAAATCCATAATGATGCTAAAACGTAAACTTCGAACCAAATTGCATCATATCTTCAATTCTCTCTTCAAAAATTATCTTGTTCTTCTCTTTCACAATACACAAAAGAATTGTCAAAAACAACTTGCTACTTCGTTAACCCTTTTTTTTTTTGATAAGAAACAATTTCATTGATTGAACAAAATATCCAAAGAGGTACAAAAGAGGTCATTCTATAGGGAATATGAAAGATGGTTCCATTAACAACAAAGAAATTCAAACTGTTACTTCGTTAACTTGAGGAACTCAAAATCTCCTGTAAGGAAACAGTTAATCTTGAATGGCAAAACCAAACTGATCTGCCATGTGTTGGAGTTTCTTTTTTCTCAACAAGAAACAAAAAATTTTATTGATGTAACAAAAAGAGACTGATGCTCTAAGGATATAAACTCTATGAGTGAATGAATGGCAAAAAAAACTAATCTGGTATGTGTTGAAGATGCTCATAGGTATTCTATACAACACACTCATTTATCTAAAGGCAAGTTACCTTAAGCCAAGTTTCAAATGAAATTAGTAACTGCTAAACATTTACAAAGAATAACTTTCATGCCAAAACTTTATTTTTAAAATGTTGGTAAAACATAAATAAGAAGCTGTACAAACCTCCTTGGAAAGAGGTGCTTTTGTAATGGCGTAGTAATCAAAAAAAATCTGTAGGGTCGAAGGATCCTCCAAAACTGGCTTCCAAGAAGATGGAATCTGCAAGCGCACCAGACATAATCCATGATCATCCCAATCTCTTTATATTTTTTTGGTTAAGAAACATCTCATCAGGGAACAACCAATTAAAAGAAAAAGAGGATACCCCCCACTCTCAGAAAAGAGAGATTAGAAAGATGCACTTCAGTTAGCATTACCCAGGGAAAAGAGAGAGAGAAATATAACCTAGCTTTTGTCAAAGAACTTCATAAAAAACAAACTAAATTGATGGTACATGGGCATCTCCACAAACCTCAATAATCAAACATAACAGTAATAAGTCACAGAGCCTTAACTTTATGAACAAAATGATCATCCTTATTGATGTCTACATTGCTTATAAACCTGAGCAAAAAAAATATCTAAGAAATTACCAGGTCTGCACCACCTAAGGCCAAAACTCTGAAACAACTCACCAAATTTAACTAGACTACTGGAGCACTTATAAGTGAAAAACAAGTGTTAAGAAAATTTACATCTCTCTCATAAAGGGCACACCATAAACGAACAAAGGTAGCTTCTTTTTCATAAATTTGTTGTAGGTGTTGTGCTTCCCAAGACTTCCAATCTTCAACAACAATATTAAATGATAAATGGTAGATAACTAAATGAAATACCTGAACAGTACCAAACTCTTCTGAGCTTTCATCAATGGAGGTCCCAACAAAATCAAAAGATAAACACTTAAGTGACAGAGAAAGTGCTAATTCTTGCAATCGACCAGCTACTGTATGCCACATAAAATAAAATAAATCAGTTAATGAGTTAAATTTCTAAGATAGAAAGGTTCAAAGAATTCAAAAATACTGGTTTAGTAATGTTGACAACTCAGCAAGATTAGCACATTACCATCGTTCTTCAACTGACATAAGGATGTTAAAGATATTTGGAAGATTTGGAACAACACTTGGTCCCTGAAGGAACAAGCCACTCTCCGATGATTTGTTGAAGGGAATCCTTGATTAGGCTAAAAATTCAACAAGTCAATAAAAGAACAAGTTGGGGATGTCAAAAAATGACAACAAAGTATATAACAATATAGAATATGAAATTCAACTTAAAGGTGCCCGAAAAGCAGAAAAAGAAATAAATCCACATTCTTGCAAGCAACCGATTAACACTAAATAAACATGAGCAGCAAAATAGGTATACTGATTCTAAATGCAAACTTGCTGTTTCATACAAAATGAGAATTTTTATTAATTGAATGTCAATCATTACAACCTAAAAGATATGGAGGATGAATGATCCTCTATGAAGACCAAGGAGGGAGAGAGAGTCCATGTGTGTGACATTACACCACTATAAATATAAAAATGTAAATTTAAAAACTAAATACACGAAAGCCCCCAAAAAGCCAATAAACATGCTTTCCTCCAACAAGTATTTGAACATAACCACTGTCTAAAATCTTCTGAAATTGTCTTCACCTACAATCAACAAGTAAAAGTTTAGTTTCTAATCCTCACAAATATGATCTAGAGTGAACTCAAAACCATGTAGGAAAATGATTGATATAGAAATGTTTCTATCCTAGCAATAAGTAGTAACAAGTCTAATTACTTTACGCCAATTGCTAGTTCCTATGCACAAGGGCATTTTTTAAATAAAACCTACATTTTATTTAGAAGAAATGAAATAACAAAGTTTAGAAGAGGCTAAAAAATCTTATCTAAAAAACTAAAATATAAAAAACAAAGTTTGGGAGCATGGAAATATTCTTTTTTCTTTTTTTGTGGGATAAAAACGATTTCATTAATTGAATGAAATATCCAAGGAGATACAAAAGAAGCCCATTTTATAGGGTAGATATAAGGAGCATATAAATGAATTTAATAGAAATAGAATGACCCAGATGAAGAAATATAAAGAATTAGACACCTAAACGGAAGCTAAAGTTATTACTCCATGCAAAAGAAGTCGGACATTTTTGCACTTGTCATCAAATTATTTGTTTCCAACCATGTAATCTATTCGACTAAAGAAAAAAATATATCCACAGTGCCGCTATTTTCTAATACAATCACGGATTAATACTCTTATACCTACTTAAAAAACCAGCCCCAACAAAAGAATAAAAGGGGAAAACCAGAACAGGTTCATATAGTAGCCATGTACAAACAAATACACTTGCAGTTACTGTGTATAATTGTATAAAAGAATCATGCTATTTCAGATCTACTTCAACAAATAGCAAAATTATAAAGAAAATTCAAACAAAATATTGAATGACAATTTTTCTTTTTTTTGACACAGAAACAATTTCATTGATAAATGAAATACGGGAGCAAAAACTCCTAAGACCTATTGGTGAATTTCAACAAGGATCTCCAAGTTAAATAAGATAAGCTATAAAGGGCAAAAGGCTGCTTAGTTTTACACCAAAAAAAGGCAGCCGAAAGAACCTTACTCATATCATTGAATGACAAATAACATTAATAAAAAAAGAATGCATATATGTGCTGATTGGAGCTCTCTATTACAACTTTTTTAAATTAGGATCCCTTCCTTTTTTTCTTTTTGTATTGCCCACTTCTATTTTTCCTGTATCTTCATGACAGTTTGGTTTCTCATCTATATATAGTGATTGTGCACAAAGTAGCAACTTTTTTTATAAGAAACAAGTACATATATGTATGTATGTATATACACCAAAGAGAAGATACACACAAAAGGCAGGGGTAGAGGTACCCCCACCCCAAAAAAAAATTATCATAAAAGATTCGTGGAATTTTTCTATTCCACATACAACTAACTCGTTAAAGAATTTAGGAAAATCACAGCTCAAAACAAACCGTCGGAACAACATACACGCTTCCATGTACACAGATAGCAGCCAAGCATAAGTAATTAATCACTCATTCAACCGACATGTGATATGCATATATAAAGCAACCAAGCACAAATAAGTAATCAATTCATTCAACTGACACATCACAAACAGTGAAGATAAATAAAAACTTAATCTAACTTTCTTCTAAACTGTCACACCTACCCTCTACAGCCTAACCATAATAGACCAAAAGGCTAAGAACAAACGTGTCTATCCGCAATGCAAGAATTGCCATTAGCAGTTGACTCCATTCTCGTGTTAATGCATGAAAGACGTCACTAAAAATATGCTCCTGTTGTTTCTTATCCACACTGTCCAAATTATTGCCCAAGTTCCTCAAAAATTCAAAAAAAAAAAAAAAAAAAAAAAA
>QLSR01000199.1:58417-95312 GCA_031780015.1 Citrullus colocynthis
AAAAAAAAAAAAACAGTCGTAAAACAGGAAAGGTAGAGAAATCTCCCTCCCACTAAGGAAAAGGACCTGCAACCACATAAAACTAAAAATCTTCCAAGAATCTAGGATCACTAACTACACAAAGCCCATCACTAAAATTTGCAAAGGAAAAACAAACAATCTAACATATAACTCAAATTCCAAGCTTGAAAACTTTACATCGTATGATGTAGTGAGTTAGTTTGATAGCTTTGGTTAAATTCTTGTGAACTCCTTCGATAGAATGCTTCATTAACAGCAAGCATTGAGTGGAGGCTTAAGGGGAAAGGATTTAGGGAGAAGAAGTGAACTGGCCCTAATACAGATTGAACCACGTCAAATCTATCTCAAAGTATATTGGAAACGTTGAGATACTTTATTTTAAGACTGTTCCCTATATCTGTACGGAAGTGGAAATTTCATGGGCGTTTAGAATAGCCCATCAAGAGTAGTGATCTTTACAAAGTAAGGAAATAGCCCTCCCAGATTGGAAAAATATTGTTGAGCACAAGTTTTTCCTTAAAAAAATCATATACACGTTCATTCCAATCAAATGACCCACAAAAGATTACCACTTTCTGGACAAATCCAGCTTAGGGCCATTTTTTGTTGTATTATCTTGCTTATTTTGTCTCATTGTATTCGAACATTAATCTCTTTCTATTTCATTGATGAAAAGCTTCAAAAAGAGAGAGAGAGATTATAATAGCACACTGGCATGTGGTAGATTCATTCCTATGATTTTACCACCAAAGAAGCATCAAACTTGGAATAATGCTGAACCCTCCATAAATAACTACTCTCATCAACAAAATATTCATTATGATAACAACTTAGTATTTTAAAAAAAAAAATTGTGTGCTAAAGAAACATCAGCATTTAAATCTCCCTTTTCCCAAATGGAATAGTCATTTTCAGATAAACAAGAGTAGCGATTAGAAAACCAACCTGATTCATCTCGGATACAAGTTGGTTCAATATCTTCAAACCAATGGCATAGTGTTCTGATGTTGCCTACATGCAAAGAGGAGGTTTATGAGCCAGTCTCCCAAACAAAAGACATCATGTGGAGGACTAGCCAAAAAATAATAATTTGAACAATATAATTTCAAAAGATATGAGCAACTACAAGAATATTTTTCGCAAGTACAAGATTTTAAAATCCTACAGAATGGAGCTTGTGTGCATTCACTATATTAAACGGTGGAACGATGATGAATATCAGTTTAACAACTTTATTCAATCTCTAGAACAAATTTTTTAAGGGTGAGTGGTTGCTAATAAAACGGAACCCCTCTTAACCCATTCTTTCTACAAGTTGTATTGTCACAGCATACTTTTACACACTCATACTAACTATGGTTTAATAATTGTGGTTTAACTGGAAATTCGTTCAACGCAAATGTTGAATGTAGACTAAAAGAAAATATTTGCTAGTTGCTTTCCTTTGTGGTTGCCTTCCATGAGATATGCATTGACAGTAATGACCAGCTAACAAAAACAATTAATAACTAACAAATAATCATAATGGAAAATAACATCCAAGGCTAATCGCAATTATGACATATATCAGAGACTTTTTTTCTTATGGATCATAAAATTTTCGTAAAACCTAAACCGGATGAGACATTCTCCCACTACAACAGCCAATTAGATAATAAATTAATGGCTTTTTTTTTTCTTGTGCTGGTGAAAAGAAGGGAAGTGGGCATAATGCCCGCTCTAAATATGAGCTATGACACAGGTTTTATTTAAAGATCACATCACCTGTCCCAGGAAGTTTGTAGATTCTTTAACAATATCTCGAAATCGGTCATCGTCGAACCAACCAAACTTTGTGAGTCGGCATAGTAGCTGAATTAAAGATGCACTGACAAAAGGCTGCAAATCAGGCCCTCTGGTGGCCAAGTAGTTAATAAGATAGCCTCCTACAAGTAATATTCATGACTATCAGTTACAAAACAAAAATTAGCATGCTGATAAAAAAATAAGTTGTCAAGAGACTCGGAAAATACGAATGTCCAAACGGAGTTGCAGAGCTAGGCTATGATCGGTGACTTGTTTCAACAAACTTGAACTCGCAAGCATCAATGCATAAGGAGTCAATGCATGGTCAAGAATGTATTGGCATTGCGAAATGTAATCAGTATTCATGGAGAAGCATTTTAGAGTGTTTTCGGCATGGGCTCGCTCCACTGAGTCTTGAGAGTTGTAAAGTCTTTCACACAATGCCTCTAACTGAGCTAATTCCATCACTTCGTATTCTGAAAGAACGAATTAGTCAGCGTTATTTTCAGGTATGCTACGCAGTTCAGTTTGTTACAACATCACAGATCTTCACATTTCAGATTCAATCATCCGCTAAAGAAGCTATGAAAAGAAATATAAATTAAAACAATAAATTAATTAATTAATTTAAAAAAAAAAAAAAAACTCACTTCGTTCAGAGAATTCAGCAGAGCTGGCTGTAAGCAAGCAACACAAATCTCAGTGCATCAAGGTAAAGGTAGAACTAGAAAAACTAAAAATCAGAGACAGGCAAGAAAAATACACTTGTCCCGACGTTGGTTTCTGAAATGAAGGATTTGCACAGTGAATATGGATTCAGGATTTCTTCTTAACTTACAACGTTTGATTTCAATTTACAGCTGATATATTGATTGATGTTATTCCAAATATCCATATACAGATAGAATCAAGTTATCATCATCAACAACACACCAGCTAGACGTTGGCAGAGCTTGAGGAGTAAAGTATCCACTTAAAAGATGAACAAATAACGATGTAGAAGCGCCGGAGCTGTCCTCTTCTTCCTGGTGGATGTAAGCAAAGGACACCGATGGATTCAGAGAGGAGATTGAAGATCGCCGCAGATATGAAAAAAGGATAATCAGAAATTGAGGAGGCGACTTCTGGAACTGGAAACGTGAATGGACGAAGCTGTGGAGCTTCGATTGGTTCTCTTCTCACGGCGTCTTCAAGAGAGATTGATCAAAATTTTCACGAATAGCACAAGAAATGAAATGGCGTCTCGAAATGGCATCAGAATGTGCAAATAAATTTACTCCCTTGGCATCAGCGTAAAATTTGTGTTTTGCAAGTCCTGAAAAACAAAATCCCACAAACCAAGAGGAAAACTTTGCAATATTCGCTTATTTTCTTATCATTTCATGCGCCATCTAAAAATAAAATAAATAAACTTTTCTTTTTCCTTTTTCCTTTTTCCTTTTTCCTTTAAATAATAAATAAATAGCTCATTTGGGCCAATGAAAATAGTTATATGTATTTTTCTCAAACAAAAAAGTAGTTATATGTATTTTATTTCTTAGATTAAGTACGTCTCACTTAATTATCTAATAATAATTTTTTATTTACAAATTTTTTCTTACTTTTTTTGAATTTTTTTCTTTTCTATAATTGGGGTGGTTTGCACAATTATTGCACATATGCACTCAAATATTGTTCATCATCTATTATTATAAATTGAATATACTATTTCACTTTAGTAAATGTATTTTTATTACGTTTTAAAATTAGTTTTTATTGGTAGTTTGGAGCAAATTGATATAATATATATGTCAATACGAAACTAACTCAATTGATATAAGAAATATACTTTTAATCAAAAAATTAGAGGTTCAAACTTTACAACTCTCAATTGATGTATAAAACAATTGTTATAAAGTGCAATTGTACATTCTCGACCAATGTTAGAGGTTTGAATCCTCTCCATTTCAATTTTTTATATTAAAAAATTATTAAATTTCGTAAAAATATATACACTTTAGCTCGAGGGGTACTTGATTGGGCGGTCAATGCACATGCAGTCACCAATGATTTGCTTTCACTTTTTTTACTAGCACGAAAACAACCAATATTAGAATGTTATTCCTTTCATATTGTTTACATTGAATTATTTGAAACCAAAATCAATAATTGGGAGATGAAAGGTCGAATGTTCAACCTTTAAAAATGAATGTCATGTCAATAACGTTGATTCAATATGATCTACTACAAACTATTATAAATTCAAATAAGAAGAAGACACGATACAATTACAATAATGCATCTGCTATGTTTAAACTTCAATGCCCAATAATAAATTTGAATATGTTTAATTACAATTTATTGAATGATTCAATTAATATTACACAAATAATAAATAATTAAAACAAAGTTGCATTCACTAGCAAATATTAATGTATTGGTTTATTTCTCAAATGATTATATTAATATGTAGTAATGGTGAATTCTAGTCGAATAACTTATTTGATGTCAACAAATAACTACCAACTAAAATCAAAATACATTAACTAAAAGATATTCAAACAAGTTTGCAATATATGTTATTTAATGAAAATATTCTATTCTACCAAAATATTTTAAAAATTAGTCTATTATGAAGATTGAAAATTTTATATACTGGTAAATAGTTTAACTCATTTTGTTACATTTGAAGACAACTCTGTAATAAAAGAATAAAGATTGAACTATAAAAAATATCTTGAACTATGTGGTTGGTTTCAATTATACTTCTGGACTTTTAAAGTTTTAAAATATATCTTTGAACAATGACATTAGTTTCAATTACACCATCGAACTTTGGAACGTTTCGTTTTAATTTATTGAATTTAAAGTATTTTTTAACAACTTTTGAAGGCTTTGCCTTTAAATTCACATATGACAAAATTTGTATATGCTCTAATTGAACAAATATGAATACATCCGCAAAATAAATTTAGGAATTAGTGTTAATGGAAAAAATAACAATCAAAACAATATAAAATTGGAGGCATGAAATTGAAATGAAAGAGTGATCGTATGGTTCACATATATCCAATGTGTCTTTATTTTTTCATGTGTGTGTTTAGGTTAGTTCACATAAATAGATGCCTACATCTTTTCTTTATGAACTTAATACCAAAAGACTACCATGATTGTTTTGAAATAAATTTCAAACTTCACAAATTTAAATAAAATTTTTAAAGTTATAATTCATAATTTTTTTCTAGAGGACATAATTCATAATATATTTTATAGTTTAACCAACGATAAGTTAACATGATGTTTTGTATGAATAAAAACAATAAATAATGCGTATAACAAATAGAGAAATTTTGTTATTTGTTTTTTTATTATGACTGTTTTTAATAGAAAAAAGGATTTGAATTGTGGTGGACTATCCACTTAATTACGACTCTTTTAACCTTTGTTTTTGTTTGATCCTTTGTTTTCATTGGTTGTACTTAAAAAAAAGTATAAATTAATTAATAAATATGTTGTGAGTCGCATTCATAGACAAAGAGAAAGTGTAATTAATGAAATGTTTACATACCCTTCTTTGTCTTTATGATGGATTTAATTCTAATTATTGTATTTTTAAATGTTCAAATTTAGTTATATGTCTTAAATAAATCTTAAATATTAGCGGTGACAAATGACTAAAAAACATTTTTGATAAATAGAAAAAATATATATACTTTTTTTTAGCAAAAATGGCTAAAAGACTAGATTTAATAATTTTTTAAAATAAAAAAGCAGACAGATGTACCTTTTTGAAAAATCTCTCCTATTATAAAGCAAGAATGTTCATTTTACTTGCAGGAGTTGGGGCCTCGCAGTGACTTATTCCAAACAGGGTGGGAAATCATCGATTGCACGAGAATGGAGAGGGAGTGAGAATAATTTTTTTCTTCTATTTGTTAAACAAGGTTGGGGACGGGGAATATATTCTCTATCCAACTTCGATTAAGCTGTGTGATGTGTCTTTATTCGATCTCCATCCTTCTCACTCTCGCCTAGAGTGTAGTCTAATTTTTCACCTCTCTCTAATATTGAGTCATAATATATTTTTTTTAGTTTTTTACTATATTGTTATACTGTTATATTGTTTATTTTTTATTTTTTATATCTTTTAGTTATGGTGTGACTTGTAACGTAATTGAAGATTTTTCTTAATTATTATAAATGCTTTAATATTTAAGTTTAATTTATTTTTTTTTAACCTCGAGACTTTCCTACCTTAACACTTGAATATTGTAATTTTAAGTTATAAAAACTAAAACATTATAATATTTAAATTTAAATCTTTATAAACCATAGGCATTTAACATTTTCATTATATATTTTAAAATTATACACATTTATTGTTTTTATTATGAAATTTTACTATGTTTCATTGAAACGAAATTTTGTATTGGGGATGCATGCTTCATCCTGCTAAAAAAATATTTAGTTAAAATTAAATAAAAAAGTTGATTCAGAAAAAATAATATGGATAATTTGTATGAAACCTTGTGGCATATCTAGTATGAGATATTTAAGTACAATCTAAATGTTCAAATAAAAAACGATGAATCCAAATATAATCATAAAAATGATAACAATTCCAAATAATTTAATATACATTTTTTTTCATAATGTTTTTACGATAGACAAAATTTAAATGCTCTTTTTTTAAAATATAGAATTTAAAAAACTTAGCCAAATGTTGCTATAGTATAAATACATTGTATGAAAATTATTTACCTCGTGTCTCAAGAAACACAAATACCTTATATGTAAGTAAAGGTATTAAACATGCATCCATCCACATTTTAGCTATTAAG
The DNA here is from genome assembly GCA_031780015.1 of Citrullus colocynthis. Lineage (NCBI taxonomy): Eukaryota > Viridiplantae > Streptophyta > Magnoliopsida > Cucurbitales > Cucurbitaceae > Citrullus > Citrullus colocynthis. The sequence goes on from QLSR01000199.1 coordinate 65,044, forward strand.
TTCACCAAGATTGGTTTGGTTGTAGAGACAGTATTTTAGTGGTAGGTCATAGTCAACAATTAAATAAATATTGTGTAATCCTATAAAAATTGCTCCATTCTATAATACAAAAACTCCAAAGTCCTTCGAATGGAATAATTTAAATCATGAGAAAACATTAAATTTAAAATCATGAGCTAATAATCATATCAATTATAAGTGAAATAGTTTAGATTAGTCTTAAAATTTCATTTTAATTTAATCAATCGTGCCATTAACTTATTCAATTATAAGAACTAATATACTATTAAAAAATATGTTAGAATCAAATGCATAGTAATTATGTTTTCATCAGTATAGGTGTTTTTTTAATCGTGATGTATTTCTCAAATCTTTAGATACTTAATCTAGAAAAGTTATTTGATATTTTCTTTTGTCACGAGGAGATAATAATTTTATAATAATTTTTAAATATAATAAAATATTTATAAATACATCATTAGACAAAACTCGGAGGCGATGCCAAAAATAAAAAAAATAAAAAAAATAAAAAAAAAAAAAAAATAATCCAGACGACTTTCTGAAGTTGAAAAATAGAAGCAAAAGCGAAATGATCCATAAACATAGTTAACTGCGCAACGTAACAAAGAAAGAACTTACAAGGATTCTAATGGCCGGCCACTTCCCGCCGGCGGCCGAACTCACTACTAGTGGCCGTCCGGTACTGCTCCCAAACGAAATCGAATGCTCAATCCTCTCCTCCGTCGACCTCGAGTGCGATGAAATTCCGACTTTCCCTCTCCTGAAGTCTGGCATTATCATCCTCACCACTCACCGCATCGTCTGGATTTCTGACTCGACCAATTCCTCCAATTCCGCTGTCGCGGTGCCTCTCGCCGCCATTAACCATATCTTTTCGTCCAAGAAGGGCATCAAGTCAATGTTCTCCTCGCCCAGGGTCCGTTTCCAGGTATCGTTTCCCTCTGCCGGGGTTCCCAGATCGGCTGTGATCACGATTGTAATTAGAGGAAAGGGGGATCACGAGGTCTTTGTGAGCAAGTTTTGGGAGAACTGGCGAGCCAGGGCGTGGGAGAATGATAATAATAATAATAAAGATTCCAGCAGCAGTTCTGCGTCGGGGCCGAGTTCTACTGGTTCTGGTGGATTCTATTCGAGCGAAGGAACGGTGAGGATGGTTGGAGTGGCGGGAATTTTGAGGAAGGAGCAAGAGATGTGGGAGAATACTGATAAGAGTTTACAAGAAGCTTTCCAGGATCTAAATGCTTTAATGGTAACTTCAGTATGCCAATTTTTGTTTTGTAGTTGTCATCTTACAATGGCGCTTGTCAATTAGAGGAATCAATTTTTTCCAGTCCTCTTTGCAAACCCATCAGGATTTCTTTCGCCACCTTATCTGTTCCTTCCTGGGGTTGAAACTTGCTCCCACTCATATTTGTGAATGTGCTACTTATCGAAGGAAGCTTATACTATTATAAAACTGCCATGAACAATATTGTTAATCATCACTATGCAAGTGATTGAATATATATTTTCTTCTTCCTATTCTCTTTCGTGAATGTGAATGTGCTAATCTTTTGTTGGAAATCATATACTCTTGCTCTCTTATAGATGTACCAAAAGGCCAAATTGATTTACCTTCTTTCTCTACCATTTAATTAAATTATCCAACGCTCAAGTTTGATCTAGAATCCATCTATTGCTTTGTTGTGTTAGGAAATTGGCACCATGTTACGCAAAATTTCATGTTAAGCTTTTTTAGTTTGAAAGATTTGAAGTTACTTTTAACTTTTGATTTCTTGTCCTGAAAAACATTATTTTCATTTACAGAGTAAAGCTAAAGAAATGGTAATGCTAGCAGAAAAGATGAGACAAAAACTTTTATCCAGTACAAGTTCTCACAGTGGTGCTACAAATGATGACGAAGTAGCTTCAAAAGAAGAAATTCAAGATTGGTTGTTGAGCGTCGGTATCATTTCCCCTGTGACGAAAGAGTCTGCTGGTGCTCTTTATCATCAGCAGTTGTCTCGTCAGGTTCCTTTTATCTAAGGCTTACAATTAATGCAATTGCCACTTATTTTACTGTATGATTTCATGGTTATTTCAAATTATAAGGTCCTTTACAAAACATGCAAATCATAAATTATCTTTTCAAATTCTAATTGTTTTAAGCTGCCTCAACCTGCACCCTTGTAGTTTGTTTATTTTAAATTTTCATTGTAACCTCATGTTAACTTGGGCTGTAGATTTGGAACTGATACATTGATATACATAGACATCTATTGACACTATAATTGCGAGTCTCCAGATTCAGGTTAATTGAGAGGATTATTTCTCAACTTGATCCAATTCCATTAGATGGGAACTGGGACAACAGAAAATCTCCCATCCCGTGCACAACATTATTAGAGAGTTTAAACTGTGAAGTAAACTCCCTATGATCTACCAATTCTTACTAATATAGAACAACTTTGCCCTCACCTTCACAGAATCTAGCAACACTTTATCTGAGAACATAAGACTGACTTACATTTTGGATGAACTAGTGAGTGCAAAGTCTTGGGAATTTTTAGCCAATCATCGTAGATCCTTTATCTGGTTAAAGCAGAGAAAGTAGGCTTTACAATACCTCTAATAGCATTAAGTCAAATTGTCTTTGAGAAATGACGTTCCTAAAAACCATACCAAATGCAAGACACTCCTAACATTTCAATTATCTCTAAAAGAGGAAAGTTTGGATAAAAGTGAGACATTGACGAAATATAAATGGAAAGTTTGTGAGTTTTACGGGAGAATTAATCCAGTACCTTCATCATATCTTTTGGGATTGTAGGGAGAGCCTAATCAAGACTAGGAGATGTAAATTATGCGTACAAAAAGCGCCGCCACCATCAAGTTTTTTTTGGATAATTGAAGTTGAGGAAGAGACCATAAAGGTTTTTGAGTATTTTTTGCTAATGGTTGAGCATGCATCTGAGAGGAGAGAACTACACAACGAGACTCTCCCTCACAAGGATCCTTCTGAAAATTTCCGATTCTCTTCCTAATAAGACGGTAAATGTTATAAACCCATGTGAAACTCAGGGGCGTAACTTTGTTTTTTGAATAGGAATATCCCGTGATAAGATTTGAATTCAATCATTAGCATGGAGAAAAATGCAATACCTAATAACATTTAAGACCTATAGGAGAAGTGTGGAATAATAAAACCTATAGGAGAAGAAAAATTGGAAGACAAACATTCTTTTAACTAGGCACAATAAGTTTTGTGTGTGTTGACTTGAGTTTTTGGTGTCGAAAGTTCCTTTTCATCCTGGTTCTTTGACTTTTTTTAGTTATTCATATCTTTAATATGCCTTGGATATATTTTCTATCCCATATTCTGAACTTTCAGTGAAGGAAAATTTTCCTTTTTCCCATATAGCTTGCAGATTTTGTTCGAACTCCACTTGATATAGCTGGTGGAATGATCAGTCTTATAGATATATACTGTCTATTCAATCGTGCTCGAGGAACAGGTTTTCTATGATAAAACAAACAAGCACTTTTATTTTGTTCTTTTTTTTCTTTTTGTTGGCGTGGAAAGTGAACCTTATCATTTTTTCCTCTTTATTTTAAACAGAATTGATCTCACCAGATGATTTGTTGCAAGCATGTTTGCTTTGGGAGAAAATTGACGTGTAAGTATTTGGGTATTGGAAACATTTAAAAATGGCGTTATGCTTGTTTAAGTTTTGTATAACATGAGACATGGTTATTATTCTTTTTTTATTCTTTCCATGGCAGGATTTCTTTTGTCTTTGAGATATGAAACAATTTTATTGATTTTTTTAAAAATCTATTTTAATTTTAAATCCTCAATTTTCTGAGATACTTTGTATGATCATTTCTCAAGGAAAATAAGGAATGAAGATCTTTAAAATCATTTGTCATATTTTGATCTTGTGCAGTCCAGTCATGCTCCGGAAATTTGACAGTGGAGTCATGGTAATCCAGAGTAAATCGTACAGTGATGATGAGGTGAGCTGTTTTGTCTTGATTATCGAAGGCATACATCTTGATTGGCTATCATATGATGAGTTTGGCTTTTATGAGTTTACATGGAATCTTTTAATGGAGGAAATCGTAGTTTTACCCATAACTTGTTGTGTACTTCGAACATTGAAGATTTTGTTCCTGAATCAATAAAGATAATAAACTAGCTTTACCACAAGGATTACAGCTTAGTAGGAATACCCTTGTACCAATGAATTATAATATTTGTTGTAATTGAACCCTTTCTTACATTGTTCCCTACTAGACATTTTCTTCTTACTATGAACACATAATAGCAATAAGGCTTACAAGCAGTAGGTACAATTATTGTTTCTTTATGTTTATGTGCCTCTTGAATTTAGGATAAATCAACTGGCTTTAGTGCCAGATATTATATTCCAGCTATGCTTTAAAGGATCATCTAGTCCTAATTCATTTCTTTCTTTCTTTCTTTCTCTTCTTCTTCTTCTTCTTCTTTTTTCCTTTCCCCTCTTCAATGTGATGATTCACAATACAAAGATGTACTACTTTTACTCCTTTTCTCCTCCCAGGTCTTTCAGAGTTGCTGCTTTGTTCCTCTTACTAAAATCTTACAAGAAAGCTCATTATCTCAATATGTTCTTCCTGAGAACCATGATTCCATACTTTCTATTCCAAGTTTTAACCCAAGTTTATTACAGGTTCTTGCTAGAATAAGAACTCTTGTAACAAAGCCTGATGCTCTCCAATTTGGTGTTAGCGCCAGTGATGCTGCAAGGACTCTTGGGATTGCTCCAGCTATGGCCAAGGAGCATCTTTTAACAGCAGAGAGTAAAGGTATATTTCTATGCTACTCGCTTGAAGAAGTATTGTTTACATTTTTGAATTTCAGTTAACCATAAGACATGATGCAGGTTTGCTGTGCAGAGATGTCAGCCCTGAGGGGTTCCGGTTTTATATTAACCTATTCCCTGAGATCAACTCAGAAGATTTATATTTGTAAGTAAAAATCTTAAAGTTATTGTCTTTTATAGTTGTCTTAATCAAAATTTGCCTAAAACCCTTCCCTTTATTCACGCACATGCACACCAACACGCGGACGCACATATATATTATGGCCTTCATGTTTATGAATTTATAAAATTGCATTTGCATCTATAGCGTTTTTGTTTAATAAAAGTCATCACTTGCTTCAGGGTCAAAGATTATACAGTTTATGCCTCATGGATCAAGGCCACCATTGCTAATAGGTACTTGTTCATTGTCCTTAACTTTTGTAAATTTACATTAAGGTATTATGCACTTGTTAGGTGCTCATTATTGTTCATTAAGCTGTAATCGATTTGGATTTGGTTTTCTTTCAATTTGAAAGAGTTCATTACTTAAATATCTTTTCCAAACACTTCCTGCAAAAGAAAAAAAGAATAAATCAAAACATAATGGTTTTAGGCTTTAGCCAATTCAAAATCCAGGCAGAAGCCCGACGAAAAAATTTGAACACGACCCTTGTTTTTGTGGTTTTTGACAATATTTTTTTTCATCGACTAGTCTTGCGCACATCATACATTCTATTAGTATATGGGAGTACACAAATTCCTCACTTGCAAGAGCAAACGAGCATCTTCTTTTTCAAAGTTCTTCTGGCCTCATCTTGAGGCAGATCAATAGTCGTCATGGCTATCCATAAGAAGAATGGTTTGTTATCAAGTCTAACCGTTTTACCACAATCGCAGTAGTTTAAACTGTTCAGTTTATTTTCATGATTTGTTCATATCATTAGAATTTAGAGCCAAATCAGACGTGACTTTGATTCATTTTGGTCATAGTATGATAGAGATATATTAGAATCACAATATAATCCAAATAACAAAAAGCTTGAGAAATTTTGACAATTTTTTAGAACGGCCAAATCATCCAAGTAGTTTATGGTCAATCAAGTGCAGACAAGCACATAGAACATGAGATGAGTTGAGAACTAGGAATGTAATTTAGTTTTGGTGCATGCTGAGAATTCAAAATTTTTATTTGTACGTAATAANACTTTATTGTATTTGGATATGGTACTTTTAGTACAAGGTTTTACTCTGCAAAATTGAAAAATCTTCAACTCGCATGTTGGAACAATTTTGGATTTTATATTTTTTCGGGAATGAAAGGATTTAATTCTATGATAAATTTTATATGCAACTGTTAAATGGCATAGTTCAGAAAATCGGATACTGAACAGAGAATTGCCATTTGAATAATTGTTTATAGGTAACAAAATTCTAAATTTAAGATTACAGCATCTAAGTAGACAAATATTTCAACAAGTCATAGGTGAAGTTTTTCAAGTAATCACACCTATACTTGGACAAATTAACAAGAAAGACAAAATAAATAAAAAGAGGTAATCACCTATACAGAATAGCTACCAAAACAAAACATATTGCAACGTATACACATTGCAAATTCATTAACTAACCGGTGATGCGTTGAATAACTGATTTTGGCTACACAATAACACCAATGCCGACTGCCAAGTCAACCTTCACCAGGTAGGAGAGATAAGGATGGGCAAAGAAATTGCAGCGGTCTACAAACATGGAGGATTTCATTGGTTAGGTCAATATATAACGCATGTCAATCTAGGGAAGTAGTTTAAGCTTCTTCTTCCTCGGGTTCTGTATCCGTAGCTGAGATTAGAGAAGCAGACTGGATCTTTCCAGCATGATTCAACCTCATCAAAATAACTCCCCTGAAACATGCATTTAAAAAATGGTGTAAAAGGAACATGTGATTAGAAAAACAAAAGAACAAGAAACTTTTTAACGTGAAATGGTCCCTCAAGGTCCCCTGTGAAAAATATGAACTTTTCATGCTTAAAAACCAAACTCAGATTTCAGAGAGATTGATTATTGGACATATTGAAATATTAAAAAACTCAATTTGCAAAATCAAGCTTTAGACAAGCTGCAGCGAAGAACCTACTGCCTTTGTCTATCACTCAGCTGCTGTCCTTTTAGGGGATCAGGAACACAAATTCATATCTACGTATCTTCGCCAATCCGTATTCATGCTCGCACTCATTGGTACCTTATCACAAATGCTTTTGGTTGGTCCCTAGCCATGCCAGAGGGCACATACGCCCATCCGCCTCTCTTATTCTCATGGGCCAACCTTTTCAAATGGAAAAGAAAATTCTCTGGCTCAATTTCTCTCGGGCCTTCAGGGTTAACATGGCTTGCAAGGATTTTGCGGATCTTCAATGATAAAGAGCAGTTTTCTACTTATTTGGCCCTCGCTTGGTGTACATTATCCTTCTCATTTTTTTATTTATAGCTTAACTACTCTTATTCCCCATTTTTTCTATGAAAAGTTCACATCCTCCCAAGGTCCAGATTTTTTGAGACATTGAGGTTTCTCCTTATTAAGTCCCAAATATATGAATTTGTGACCTTTGAATAGGTGTACTCAAGGACCACGACCCTAGGCCAACGAGGCTTGGGGGCTCTAGTCTCATTGCCAATTGGATTTTGTTTTTATTATTGTTACTTTTTATTTTTTTTGCAATTACGGGGTTTACTTTTCCCACATTTTTGTAATTTCATCACATCAATGCAAAATCAAGATTCCTTGATAACACAGAACAGCAGCATCTGGTCTTCATTTGCAAAGAACTTTTTGTTCGGTACATGCACTCTTGGTATCCATGGAATGGCTTTGTAATAAGCAGATATGGTCATCGTTTTGTATCCATAACAAGGATATAAAAGACATCCAGGCATGTAAAACTCTTCAGAGAAAAATGCCTGGTCCTATAATTGATACACGAATCACATTCCTAGCTCAAATGAATTGAAACAGAAGTAGATACGATGTCTTTTGGAGTTCAGTGTCCGTTATAAAATGGGATTTGGGGCTAAGATTGTTACGTAGAAGAGAAGAAATTGAGCACGCAACATCTCCAACTAAATTTATGCCTCAAAAGTACTTGAGCTTTAATATACAGTTTTTATGATTTTATCTATGTTAATGAAAAGGAAGAAAACGGAACGAGGGGGACTGTATATATACAACCAAAGTAAAAGAAATTGCAAAGCAACGAAAAGCAGAAACTAAGGATGACTCTGGTTTTTTGTTTGAAGTAAAGTGACAGAATTAAAACATTCCAGTGAGAACTATATCGGGGATATTACTATTTGGGGAAAATAAATATTTTAACCAAATAAGCATCAACTAATATTTACCTGGCATAACGAGATTGTATAGAAACATCCCGAACCTTGATTCTATTAACTGTACCACTTTGGCTTACTAGAACTACTTGTTCATCACTTTCACCATCCTCTGTAAATAAACATGATTCGTAATAAGAAAGAAAAAAGAAGGATACAAGAAACAAAAGAAAAAATCATTAAGGGAAAATATTATAAAAAAATGGTTGATCCATCACCTGCCAATGAGAATCCAACTACAAAAACAGCTGCCAAGCGATCCTCTACGGAAAACTTAATGACAATAACAAATGAAGCAGATCATATAGAGGAGCGACTTAAAGAAAGATAAGTAGGTTAGCAATTCCGTAATTTTTTTTTTTTTTTAAAAAACATGAATTAGAGATACCTTGTATCCAATCAAACCAACTCTATTTAAAGAAGACAAGCGGAAACTGCTCAATGGAACTCGCTTTCCAAATCCACTTTCGGATACAAATAAGAGCCATGGACCACTACCCTTGGAGCTGGAAACACCGAAGCTAACCGTTAAGATTATATGCAATAATCAAACATTGGCTGTCATTAAATGCTCATTAAACGTAGTAAGTTTCTACAAAACGAAAATGCTAAAATATAATTTGTATTCCACCACTTGATAGACTAATATCAGAAACCAATATTTTAAGCAATAAATAACATTGGGCTTTTTTCAAAATTAATCATTTACCTTTCTGAATTAATTGTGGTTAGATAAACAAAGTTATGAGAGAAATATTTACTAAATATCTCATATTTGCCGAGTCCAGTATAACAAGGCGTGAGAAATAGCAACAAGCGTTCGGAGACTATCAATTCTAGATCCAAAGATCAGATCGACCTATCAAGTATCACGTATCTTACCATTACAGATTACTCTAGTCTATTAAATCATGTGGGACTTAACAAAATACTCTCCATCTCTCCCCTCCAATACTCCTGGTGATTGGAAAATTACAACTTCTATAACACAATTCTTCAATGCACTTAACTTGCACATAGCTCAACTCATTAAGGTAATATAGCTCAACCAAAAGGTTGGATATTTGAGTCTCCCACCCCAAATGTTGTTGAACCAAAGAAAATTCTTCAATGGAATTAACTAGTATAGTAAATCTATGCAATATTGATGTGGTGCCATGTGGATGCTCGTATAGGGTCTTCTAAAGATTTTGAAGAATGGAGATATTATATCTATTTGTCACATATCTCTCTTCTTTCCATAAGTCGGCTATACTCAAAGTTATATCAATTGGAAATATGTTGGCTTCCTACTCTGCTTATGTTTACTCACCCAAGAACATTTGCTATTTTAAAGGACATCTCAGTAGCTGACGCTTGGGATCATAGAGCTGGAAGTTAAAATTTAATGCTAGAAGACATTGAAAATACCAGGAAATTTCTGGAACTAGCAAGTTACAAGAAACAGCAAGTGGTTTTGTCTAGTGAGAGGAAGGAGAGGAAGGACAGTAACGGAGGTAAGTTCAAGGCTCAGGAGTCTTTCTTGGTTCAGTTTGAATTTTCTAAATTCATGGATCTAGTAAATTAACGAGCAAAGGAGTGTAGGAAATCTCGAAAGGTACTGACCCAAAAAATTTCTTTTTCTCTCCTGTGGACCGTGTTTCATAAAGAGCTGAACACAATAGAAAATATGCTCAGAAGATGCTCAAATTAAATACTTTTCTCCAATTGAATTGGTATGCTTACAGTGTGAAGCTGAAAAAAACCTGATCGTTTGTTTCTATAACAGCTCCTTTAAGAAATGCTGGGAATTTTTATTTGAACTAGTTCACATGCCCTCAGGTTTTGGGGGAAGAAAAAAGAACGGCAATTTATGGATAAATGCCGTAATTTTCTTTTAAAATCTGCATGCGAGTATTTGGCCATCCACAGAAAAATCATCTTGACCGACCTTGCCAAGGAAATTTGTCATACTTTTAGAATCTATGTAGGCCCACCATGGTTTGTTTGCATTCATTCCCTCCAAGTCTCTTTACATTTTCACTAGACCCAACAAACTTTACATTTTTTTTCCTTTTTCTTTTGGATATAAAACAGAGCCATAATTTAGATAAAAAAGTGAAAAAAAATACAAGAGGCATACAAAAAAACAACCCCCAAACAAACCAAACTAGAGATGAAACCTATCGGACAATTACCCTATACACTAAAGCCTAAAGACACTCTCCAGCCTAACAAGGGACCAAATTTTCTCCCTAGACTGCTCCATCCAGTTTAACACTCTAAATTTCTCTCCCCCAAGACACAGAAATAAAGCAGAAATGCTGGCTAGCCACAAAAAGAAAAAAGAAGTAATAACAATAATAAATAATAAAAAAGTTGTTTTTAAATATAGCAAAATGAGCCAAAATATTTAAAAATATAGCAAAGTGTCACTGTCTATAACTGTCTATCCCTACTAGATGGTGATAGACGATAGTAGTTTATCAATGTCTATCAGTGATAGACATGACATTTTGCTATATTTGTAAATATTTTCAACAGTTTATCATTTAAAACAATTACCCTAAATAAAATAAAAAAGTGATGCCAAAGGTCTGAAATAAACTGATCTAGATTTCCAAAGCATAATCACAATACCAAAAAAAAAAGATTGAGGTCCTCTATTGGTCCCTTACAAATGTAACAACACTGCAGCCCTAACAAGAACAAGCTTTTGAAATTTCAAAGCAAAGTCGAGGGCAACGTACAAGTAACAGACCTGTCTAAGTTTCAAGCTTGTTCACAATGATCTTTGTCTTACTTTTTCTGTAATTTTCAGATTTTCTCAAATTGAGTTGCTTCTTGTAAGCCAAATATAGATTTTAGGTTATTTTGTAACCATTTTCATTTGTCTCCTTCAAAAGAAATTCCACCTTAAAAAAACTACCATAAAGGATTGATATAAATTAAATATCTCAATTAGTATGGCACAAAAAAATCTCACCTACTACGTGAAGTTGGCATCCTTTCTAAATTATTCCACACAGCAGCTGGAATTATATCCATGCTTGCCATCTTATCCCCAGCTTTAAGTCTCATGGCCACTGCACCCCTGGTGTTTCTGCCTTGTGCCCGAATCTGAGAAATAAAAAGCAAGTGCAAGAATGTCATATGATACAACTGATATCAAGAGCAAGAGTTAAAAGACTGTGAGAGCAAGGACAAATGAAATTAGCAACAGCTTATTACATCATGTTGTGAATAAACAGATTTTGGAAATTCAATCAGAGTTTAGATTATCTTTGAGAAGTGATGGATAAGTTCATACCAAGCTTGACTGACATTAGACAAAAGAAAAGAAAAGCCAGAAAATGGGGTGTTGTTCGATGGCAATCTTGTTTGGGATCTTTGGGATTGTATTGAGGGGGAGGTTCAATGTTTGAAAGAGGTGCTCTTGAATCATCCTTTTTGCGGAAGGGTCCTTTGGCAATCTTGTTTTTCTTCTGCCTGGTTGTGGGGCAGCTGGCTTGAGAGGAATAGTAAAATTTCCGTGGGTAGAGTGGTCTGGGATGTTCTTTGGGATACAATTAGATTTAATTCTTCTTTCTTGATGCCTGCCAATACGGTTTTATATTAATTATCAACTTTATTTATTTATTTATTTATTTTATTGGGGTCGTTTTCTGCAAATGGACAGAGGTCCGTTTTGTTCTTGAGCTGGCTTTCTTGTATCCTCTTGTATATCCTTTCACCTATCTCAATGAAAGCATGATTTCTTAAATTTAATAAACAAAATAAAACAAAACGCATACATTTCTATTTAATGTACTTTGGCGTTCTTCCAGTCCTGTGTGTTGTGTAATTGAAATGAATAACCCTTCTCCAAGGCCAGAATCATGTGATCCCACGCTTCTGGACCTCTTTTGTGGTTTGTATTGAAGGAAAGGAAATCAAGAGTTTAAGCCTTTTCGTAACTACTCAGGGGACATCCAGGTCATATTGTTGTTTGGATTCTTTCTTCAATGAGATTTCTTGTTCTGTTTCTTCTTTTAAGAAAATAGAAAAAAGAAAAAAAAAAAGTCTGAATGAACTTCATTTCAGCTGAACCATTGGAAGCAGTCGTGCCCAGTTAAGAAACACTGTTATATTTTAAAAGACAAAGCCACAAAATAATAGCCTAGGGGACGGAGCCCAGGGATTGTGTGCCACTTACAGCATCACAAGAACTTAAAATGACCATTCCATTCAGTGAGGCCATTGCCACAAGATTATCATTTGTGCAACAGCGGACCCATTTTAGTTCATCACCACTCACCTGCAAAATAGTTTATAAGGCTTCATAGGCATTCGGTTGAAAATAACACTAAGAAGGCAAGATCAAAGCATCACTAAGGGAACAAACCAATTGAATAGCTATAATTCCAGTTGTTCTGATAGATGAAAAGAAGTTCAAAGATACTTTCTTGATGTAACCATTTGCCGTGAGCATTAGTAAAAACTGGTCCCCATCGAATTCACTCACAGGGATTATAGATGTTATTCTCTCTCCATCAGATAAAGATAGGATCTAGCTCGATCACAAAAGAAGATTGATCAAACTTTAAGCAATCAACTACCTTTGAAGTTTTCAATGAAGAATAGTGAAGCTATGAGTACCTGAATTAATGGAGTGCCAGTAGCAGTTCGGCCACATTCTGGAATTTTATAGGCACGAGCTGAATAGACTATACCTTTATCACTATGCACAGTAGCTTCTCCATTAATATTACATGATATTTAAACAGAAGGTAATACAATTGAAGACGACCATAGAAGAGAACAAAGAAAAAAATCCAAATTACTAAATAAATCAACAGAAGTAAGATAATAGACAACTGTTTTGTTAAATGACAGAACTAATAAATTGATAAACGGTCTAGAAGAAACTTTGTTGGGGGATAACGAACTTATCTCTTCAATTTTGAATATATTGAAAAGAGCAGCTTGCAGAATTTTCAATGATTGTGGGCGGTTGACTTGTAAACTCAGAGAAAAAAGGACATATAATTGAATCAAATAACACAATTTGATAAGATAGCCTAGAAGGAAAAAATGTAAAAAAAAAAAAAAAGTCTTAACATAGCTATTTAAATGTGTAATTCCTCTTTGATTAAGAGAATGAACTACAAGAGAAGCCACTGTAAAAGAATCTCCCAAAAAAAAAAAAAAAAGAAACAAGATTCAAACCCTACTATACTCTCATCTGGTTATCCCCACTCAAATATCCCCATGCATGGATTAGAGGCTTCGAAAACAGACATCATACTTCAAAAGCTTTCATCATGATATACTAATATACTACATTTAAAATGATGAAATTTCAAAAACACTGACCAAAGAAAGGTGTTGCACATTACACCATTGCAACTAGTGTTAACAAGTAATGACATACTACATTTAAAGATAATAAGGATTATGTTTCAGCCTGGAATCACCAGTAGATTCTCGCCCAAAAGCCAATTTACCATTTTTCAACTGCAAGATCAGCAGGAAATGTACCTGTGATCTTGCAGGTAGTTACCAATTTTGGATGCCAATTTACCAGTAAATTCTCGTCCAAATGCAAACAGTACTCCCATTTACAAGTCAAATTTTAAAAAGTACCTGAAATACAGAACATGGTCATGTGCACGACAAACAATAAAGTCTGACATTGCATCATTAACTCTCAGTTTTCCAACAGATTTTCCAATTGTTCCACGATGCTGAAGATTGAAGGTGCTGGGTTTCATTCGCTTAACATATCCTTTTTCACTAAGTGCCTAAGAGAGATAATTTATACATATTTACAAAATTTGGGTTAAGAAAATCCATGAGGAAAGATAATGCCATATAGTTAAAAAAATGAGCGAACATTGCCACATACCAAAAGCATCTCTTCATTTGGAATGACATCGATGTCTTCAAGTTGACCACTATCAGTGTCTTCTAGAATTGAACGCCTAGGGCTAGGAAACTTGTTTTTCAGCTCAATTGCTTCTTGTTCTATTAACTAGGATTTCAATAAAAACGGGAAGATGAGAATCAACTCACTCCATAATAAAAACCACTACCATATGAATTGAGAGATGGAAATAGAACTACAATTATAAGTAAGTAGCATGGATGGTAGATAGAGGCATTACAAGTCAGGAAGAGGAGGCGGTTGTTGGAAACTAGTAAGACTAAAATCTTTTTATTATAATTTTTTTTATAAGAAACAAAACCGTTCATCTTTCAAAGGGATAGTAAACAAATACAGTGTTTTCTTGAAGCATGTGACGCAGAAAAAGTTTGCCTCCCAGGGCCTCTATGTACAAAGCGCAAAACAAAGGAGATACTTCTTTTTGGTGCATAATAGAAAAGAATTGAAGAAAAATTAAAATATGGAAAAAATCAAAGTTTTCAGAAACTCAAGGTTTGAGAGAGAGATTTTAGATATAAAAAAAAAAAAAAAAAAAAAANACAATTTTCAGAAATTTGAGGTTTGGGAGAGATAAGAAAGGGATTTTAGATAAAATTTCAGAAATTTGAGGTTTGAGAGAGAGATTTTAATTTCTTTAGAAATGTCATTATCAGGAACTTCAGAAATTCTTTTATGCTTTTAAGATAAAATTAGCGGCAAATTTGCATTAAACATCTAGGACCAAATTAAATGTTTAGCCTCTGTGCAACCATAAACGAGTCCATATTATAATGCAACATTTCCCATCCTTAATTAATTGGAAGGTAAAGGGAAGTTCTTGTTGTATTCAGTTTTGCAACGATGCACATGATTTCAATTAGTATAACCTTAAGTTTAAGTATATACCCAGTTGTCACTAAAGGAATATACAATAAAATACCCTTTATCTCCCTTTCATTAGTTTCATTTATTCTTTGAGATTTGTTCTCCTAAAAAGTGAGTATGTAATTCTATTTGAGAATAAAGTTTATTGGTTAATGAGAATAAAGTTTTCCTAATTTATACAAACGTACTATTCAGATGCTACCAAATAAAGTGATTCACTAGCATCAAACAAGAATTAAAAAACTGAGAATAGCCAAATTCCCCTAGATTCTTCTGTAGTCAAACACCAGGAAAGTATTAAAAAAAATTTCAGCAGACTGCTCACTGCAAAAAAAGTGCGCGTCATGAACAACCAGAGTTTGCATTCATAACCCATAATCCAAGGGAAAGATTAAGAAAATCAGATGGCATCACAGTTGCCTCTAGCGAACTTATATATCACATCAGAAAAAACAAAAGGAACTCCAAATGAACACCAACAAAAAGTAGAAGTCTATATCAGGCAGCATACCTGCAGTATGTTCTTCCTGCTGGACAACAGCTCCTCTAATTTGGAAATATTTTCCATTAGGGATTTACTTTCATCAATAAACTTCTTCCTCTGAACGAGAGATCAAAATAACTCATTTGATGAAATTAAAAGAAGTCGACAGGAGACAATAACATGATTAGCATGACCACTTCAAACCTCAAGGTGTGTAAGTCTCCTAAGGTTAATGTCCAATATAGCTTCAGCTTGTTTTTCAGAAAGGTTGAATTCTGGAGAAAGAAAAAGGAGAACAGCAGTGATTTCAGACTAATATACATCACAACAATAATAGAACCAGCGTTGAGTTATTACGGGGCCGTTTGATAACGTTCCAGTTTCCCGTTTTTTGTTCCCTACTTTTTAAAAACTAGAAACATGAATATGTTTGGTAACTATTTATGTTTCTTGTTTCTTGAAAAAAAGAAACAAAAACATAAACTTGTTTGATAATTATTTTTTTTTATTTTTTTAAAATTTTTTTACAGTACCTTTTCTCTTATTTTATAGTTTAAATATAATTAAATTAAGTTAATATATATATATAGCATGCACTAAAATATAAAAAATAATTATAGAACATTTGTATTATCAAACACACGTAAGTCTCGACGAAAAATTAATAACAATAATACAATTGTTTTTATCATTCAAATGTTGCTAAAATTTGATTTGCAATATTATTTCTCACTTAAGTCATTTGTCTTAAATATTTTGACTCAAATCCAATTCAATTATATTACATTATGTAAATGTCGTAGTTGATTTTTTTTCTTTTTCTGGATAAGAAACAGTTCACTGATGTATGAAAAATCGAGGTACAAGAGACTAAGAGAGATCAAGGTGATAGATACAAAGATGCCAAAGAAAAGGGAGACATCAAGATATACAAATGAAGAGATGAAAGAGAATTAGAGCCATATCAAAATGGCCAATACAAAAAAGTGAATGTCCCCACGACCAAAGGCAGAACAAAGTAGAAGTAAATCCAAAAAAGGGAGAGATCTGGTAGAGCTCAATCCTTGGCAAATGAGATTACAGAAACCGGATAAGATGCCCCATCTGAACCAGAAAACCAAAATATGTGGGCAACCCATGCTGAAGTGGAGTCTTCCCCAAGCTGTCGTATGGTAAAATATCAAAGTGAACCAAAATAAATTTCTAACAAAAAGAAAAGTTGTATACTGTAAAAATCTAACCGGTTTCAAATTTTACTAAAACTTAAAAATTTAAATTTAAAATAATATAAAAATGTGCATATTGCAAATTTTAAAATTTAAAAAACATTAAAATATTTAAATATAGATATTAAAATTTTGAAAATTGAAAATCAAAATATAATATTAATATTGGAAATTTTAGATTTCAAAATTAAATTACATATAAATATAAAAAAGGAAAATTATTTTAAATGACAACATTGTTGAAAATATTTACAAATAATAGCAAAATATCACAGTTTATCTGCGATAGACCACGATAGACCATTATCTATGTCATAGATAGATACATATAGTAGTCTATCGCAGATAGACAGTTAAATTTTGCTATATTTGTAAACATTTTGGTTTATTTTTCTATATTCGAAAAGAGCCCTATAAAAAAATTAATAAAGAAAAGAAAGGTAGATAGACAGTAAAATTTTGTTATATTTGTAAACATTTTAGTTCATTTTTCTATATTCGAAAAGAACCCTATAAAAAAATTAATAAATAAAAGAAAGAAAAAATCATAAATCGAAATGTAGCAAAATTAATACAGAGAAAAAATCCAAAAAGAAATATAAAAACTAAACAAGATAAAATAAAATTGTCTCGATTGGGAATTGAACCCAGGACTGTGCAGCTCTAGGATGCATGGGGCGCCTATCTACCAACTATAACTAACCAACGAAACATTTTATTCATATTAGAATGCATTTAAATCAAATATAAAAAATGGAGAAACTACTCTTCACAGTTTTTCAAATTTTGCCCCATTTTCAGAAACGTTTCTCAAATTTTAGAAACAAGAAACGGGAACGATTATCAAGTCAGTTTCTTAAAAAATTAGAAACAGAAACGGGAACGTTATCAAATGAGCTCCAAAAGTCGACAATCAAAATATGTATAAATACATAGAGATCCAAAACGAGCCATAGGAAAGAATAAATATAATATCCAACCATCAGGTACAAAACTATTTTTTTAAAAAAGAAAACAAAACTTTTCATTGATATCATGAAAAGAGACTGGCTAAAAGATCCACGATACCAAAATCAAAGGAAAATAATAAAACAATGACAATGCAAAACTCAAACTGAGAAAATGTCCCAATTCAAACAAACGTCTTGAATAGAATAATTAGCATAAGAATTAGATAGAGAACACCTAGGAGAGATTAGAAGATGAGCAAAGCCCAAGCAGTCCAACCAAGGGATTGACTTATCATGAAAAACTGTATGATTGCGTTCAAACCAAATCTTAGATAGAACAGTTGTGACTGCAATGGACCATAAAAGCTGAGATCTAGAGGACAAGAGAGGACCAACTAAGACCTGAATCATTATTCTCCCAAAAAGAATTGCCAAATACTCAATATAGATGAAAGTAAGAAAATAATCACCCCGAGGAGGATTGAGAAAAAAACAATCGAAAAACAAGTATTGGAAATCTTCATTCTGAGCCATCAAAAGCTTGTGCTGAAGTCTAGTAGAACAATTAAGTGATCCAAAAATCATTATCCACAAGGATGTTAATACACTTGGGACTTTGAGATTTCCACAAAGCCTGAAAAACTTCCTTAGCTAAAGGAGATGAAGCAAGCTGCCCAAATCTGGGGATTGCGACAATTACTTTCCAACCAAGCTGCCCAAAAAATCTAAAATTTATTCTTCCTTAAAAAGTCTTTTAAAGGTAAGGTTCCTGAACAAGTCTCTTCATCCCAATGGTAAGAAACTAAACCATTTAGGAGTGAAGAAATACATTAGCCCTTCCACTTCCACTGCAAATCCCACTGTGATTTCCTGGCTAAAAATAACTGCATCACTAATTTTGCACCTTTGAAGATGATTTGGAATATAAAAGTTCTTAAAAGGTAACCTAATATTTGTTTATTGTAGCTCATAATAGGATTATTGAGTGAAGTGGCTCAAAAGAATTCTTCTATCAGGGAAAACGGAAAGTGATCCAGAAGAAGTTTGACCACATCAGAACAGTGCCCGCAGAAGAAGACGGTCAGGAAGGTTGTTTGGAATTTAGTGCATTTTAATTCTTCTATTGAGTAGGCTTACAGTTTCAAATATACTTGGTAGTTATCTCTGTTTTGTTGTGTTCTTTTTCTAAACGTTGTGAGTGTGTATTATACTCTCGGTTTGCGCAGACCCTTTCTCTTTGGTGGTCTCTTTTTATCCCTCTTATTGACGGTTTCCCATTAATTAAAAAAATAACAATAAAAATAAAAAATAAAGAAAGAAGAAGAAGAAGAAGAAGAAGAAGAGAGAGAGAGAGAGAGAGAGAGAGAGTAGAAATACCACAAAAGAAAATAATGAAATCAAATTAACAATAATCATGACTCGTTAAAAACACCAACAGGGAATGCCACCTAAAAAGAAGTATTAAATGAAGAAAAATGAAATTTCTAGAAACATACGAGTCCTCAGATTAGCAGATGCGATAGAATTGCTGGAAGCTTCCCTTATCAAATGAATCACTCCATCCAAATTATCAAGTCCGATAACAATACCCTACAAACATATCCATGATATTANAAAGTGACATTCATGAATGGTATAAATCTTATTAAGAAATACATGAAGAGGCATTTAATCATCTTGGTATCAAATTTGCTTCTACATGAAAAATGACCGGGGATCAAATATATAAGTATATATATTAGACTACAGAAATCATCCTTCAGTGTTTAAATATCAAATGATTGCGGCTTCTTAGCCCTTCCACTTCCACTGCAAATCCCACTGTGATTTCCTGGCTAAAAATAACTGCATCACTAATTTTGCACCTTTGAAGATGATTTGGAATATAAAAGTTCTTAAAAGGTGACCTAATATTTGTTTATTGTAGCTCATAATAGGATTATTGAGTGAAGTGGCTCAAAAGAATTCTTCTATCAGGGAAAACGGAAAGTGATCCAGAAGAAGTTTGACCACATCAGAACAGTGCCCGCAGAAGAAGACGGTCAGGAAGGTTGTTTGGAATTTAGTGCATTTTAATTCTTCTATTGAGTAGGCTTACAGTTTCAAATATACTTGGTAGTTATCTCTGTTTTGTTGTGTTCTTTTTCTAAACGTTGTGAGTGTGTATTATACTCTCGGTTTGCGCAGACCCTTTCTCTTTGGTGGTCTCTTTTTATCCCTCTTATTGACGGTTTCCCATTAATTAAAAAAATAACAATAAAAATAAAAAATAAAGAAAGAAGAAGAAGAAGAAGAAGAAGAAGAGAGAGAGAGAGAGAGTAGAAATACCACAAAAGAAAATAATGAAATCAAATTAACAATAATCATGACTCGTTAAAAACACCAACAGGGAATGCCACCTAAAAAGAAGTATTAAATGAAGAAAAATGAAATTTCTAGAAACATACGAGTCCTCAGATTAGCAGATGCGATAGAATTGCTGGAAGCTTCCCTTATCAAATGAATCACTCCATCCAAATTATCAAGTCCGATAACAATACCCTACAAACATATCCACGATATTAAGTACTACAAGAAAACACGAGAGAAGGATAAAACCTCTGAAAGCAAAATACTATTTTCAAATCAAGAGGATTTCTAGATAATATTTACTAAATGGTAACACTAAAAAAAAGTTAATGGCATGAATATAATATAAAGACGAGATTTTTTTTTTTTTTCTGAATGAGAATCTATACATTAGCAAGAAACATAAAAGCAGAAGGATAAGCAGGGAAATAAAAGAATTCTAATTATCTGTAATATAAACATAAATTCCCATAATGGAAGTACACAGTAGATCGAACATACTTTCTCTCTAAAACATTTCAACAATTTTTCCACTTTGATTAAACTAAATAATTGAGCTAATCAGCATTGTTTTTAACTCTGTGATACAACAGTCCTTACCAAAATTGCATACAGCACATAAACTAAGACAACATATTTTTGAGTTCTTGCTGCATTTGAATAAAAAGAACAGAACAGTTAAAAAATGCTTTCTTTATAAAAACAAAAAACAAGCTTCTCGGAAGCAAATTAACCAGCGAATCTTTGACTTTGGAATTCAGATGGAGCCTTCTTCGATTCCAAATCATCATTTGAGAATGATAAATGATGCGAAGTCTTGCTTAAGAAATTGATTTTATCCTTTTTTCCAAATAAAAGACGGACATCTTTAAGATATGTCCACCACATAACAAAGTACTATCTAGTAGCCTGTGACAATACCGAGGCAATGTCATCAGGTAAGTGTGAGACAGTAACAGACCTCAACGATGTGTCTTCTCTCTTGTGCCTGCGATAGCTTAAACCTTGCACGTCTCTCTACAACAGAACACCGAAAGTCCAAAAATGCCTGGAATTTACTCGAGTAAGAAAAAAACAAGTTATCTTCATCTCAATCAATAGTAAACTACCAGAAGAAAAATAGAGTTTGCTATTATGTAATATGATACCAGAATCGTGTTAAACATTTACTCCACGGCTACCTCCCGCTACAAATTACAGATAATAAATACTAGCTACCACAAGTCACCCATGATTCCGGCATTTAGCTTGACATAGGATAAATAGTATAGATAATACCTTTTATTAACATTTCACAGGGCCAAAGTCTTCTTTGTGTTATTTTCAAAAAATGAAAGAATAAAAGTACATAACAAAATAAGTCTACAAAAAGGAGCAAAACTTTTCAATCCAATGAAATAAAACCTGGAGGGTAATTATAAAAAGGCCACATAACTGACGCTCGTAAAGAAACATAAAAACTAATAAGGGTCCAAACATTACTAGAAGATCTCTCCCGACCCTTCAAGATTCTATTATTCCGCTCGCCCAGAACTCCCTCCCACAAAATAGTGCACACCCATCTTGCCACAAAAAAAATCATTTCTCACAAAGAGGCAAGAGGAGAAGGAGCTCCTTAATCATCTCTCTACAACTCTAAGAGCTAGCAAAAGGAAAATCATACAAGTCAAATAAACGACTCATCTCCAAAGAATATGATTGACATCTGCTACCCACCTTCTGAGTTCTGCAAAGAATAGAACAAATCTATCGACCAAGATGTGACACTTATCTGAGACCCAATCTAAGGTGTCAACTCTTTCGTGCATAACCTGCCACATAAAAGAGTTTACACCTTCCACCCAAAGGAAAAGATGGACCCACTCAACAAGGAGAAAATGACCAAGTAACAAGAAAGAGCAATAGAAAAAGCCTACAGATGGACCAGGGCTCCAATGCTAAATGTCCCACTGTTAAAGCTAAAACGACACTACCTGCATGAAGATAACAAAGTCAGAGCTCTTTCATTTTCCCACAAGTGAACGAACACAAAACCCCACAAAGGGAGAAGAAAAGCTATTAGCAATAAAATGACTCAAAGCTACTAAATGATTCCTCTAGAAGAACAACTAATATAAATGAGGAAACCTAAAGCATGGGGATCTTATCCCAACCAACCACCCTCACAAAAGTAAGTACCTCTCCCATTTTCTACGACACATTGGACAAAATAGGAAAGAAGAGGAAGAAGCTCAACCAAAATAACTCTCCACAAGTTTCAAGAAGTGCTTTTAACCCACCAATGATCCATTGAAAAGGATTAAGACCATGCTTGCTAAGCCCTGAGGAATCGAATTCATAATGGAATTGCCAAAGCCATTTAGCCAACAGAGCCTTATTTCTAGTTCTTACATTACCCATGCCTAACCCCCCAAGATCACCGAGTTAGACATCAACTCCCAACTAACAAGGTGTGACCCGTTCACCTCATGAACCTCTTCACATAAGATATCTCTCATCAATTTTGGGGATCTCCTTGCTAATTGCACAAAGGACTCTAAATAGGGACATAAAGTAGATTGAATAACCACGTAGGACAAACTAAATAAGGGTTAGCCTCCCACCTCTGGAGTAAACTCCTCCAAGATGCACGTCCCTTTTGAATCTTGCTAGGATATCAAAATGTGATGCTCATAGGGTTATGCCTAAGGGAAAACTTCAAATAGAAAGAACAAAAATCCCCAGCCTCACAACCCACGAAGATTGCCCATCTACCCAACTCTGTAGGATCACAATTTAAATTTAAGATTTGGCATTTGCCCTTGTTAATCACAAATTCTGCCTACCCATTAAAAAAGCATTAGCTCCCTCGTGCTCTGAAAACACCTCAGAAATGATCTTATACACTCTAGTCACTAGACTAAAATCTTGAACCTTCATAGCGCAATCTCTTTTTTCCTCATAGAACTTAGTAAAAGATCTCCAGAAGACCCTCCTTGATAAAATCCTTCCTCATAGAACTTAGTAACCTTGATAAAGTCCGAATTATCTCCACATGCACGCGCACAGAGAGTTCATAAAATTATTAGTTCCTGTACCACTAGCCACTCTATGAAAATAGATCATATTACAATCCCCATCACTAGCCCACTTAACTTCGGCTTTCTATCTCCAACTCACATTTTTCTTTCTTACAGTCTCTTCAAACTTGACCAATATTGTCAATTGCTCCTCACTATAAGTCTCAATGCGCCCATCTTCTTCATCCTCTAAACCAGCTAGGTACTTCGGTCTCCCCAACACCTTGTTTACTGACCCCCAATTCCCAAAAATATCCATCTATTCCAAGACTTCAACACCATTTTGAGGGCTCTTCCTAGAACCTTAGTCTAGCACCATACTTGAAAAGTGGCTTTAAAGAAAGGGTGAGACAACCATATATTGTCGAATCTGAAAGGACACATACCCCAACCACAAAACCATAACTCAAAGCAAAGCGACCAATGGTCCAAAGTGATACATTAAGCATCGGTCCACCCTGGACAACAAGATTATGTCAATCCGATTTCAAGCCCATTGGAATAAATAAATCTCTCATTAACTAAGGGTGGGAATAACAAAGAGTGGTCCCCAACAGAACTCTTAAAACTCCTCATAGACCTAATCATACTCCCACCCAATGCCTTCTCCTGAGGAAAACAAACCATGTTAATGTCTCATGCCAAACATGAACAAGAGCCACATAAGCCAAGGAGCCCAACCAATTCTTCCCAAACTTTTCAAAGGACAAAGTATCTCAACCTGAAACTGACAACACCAAAAAAACAGAAACAAAAAAAAAAAAAAAAAAAAAGAAATGATAAGGTCATAAGGGCTACGTGACTCTTGAAATGTTATCGACCTTTCTTCCTTTAGAATAAAATATTCAAAGAACCTCCATGAATAGAATCAAATCTTATTCCAATATAGTTACCGAGGATTCTTCTTTCTTATTTTTTAGCTGTTGAAAAAGGAAAATATTTGGAAAAAAAAGGAAAATATTTGGGAGATATTTTAGAATTTATCTCTTTCCTTATATATGTTTTCAATATTTTTTCCTTGTTTAAGTTTCTTATCTCTATTTATTCTTCCTCTTGTAATTCTTTGATTGTATCAAACAAATAAAGAAAAAGAGAAACTTCTATCGTGGTTTTTTCTCCCTAATCTAGGGTTTTCCACGTACACCTTTGTGTTATTTTTCTTTCTCTCTTTCAATATGGTATCAGAGCAAGGTGAGGAAACCCTAGCCGCCACTGACGAAAATAACCCTAGGCAAAAACTGCCGCCACCGTCGCCGACAGGATCCGCCGCCGCTGCCACCACCACAGAATCCGCCGTCCAAGCTGCCATCCACGAGTATCTCCGGTCGCTCAACCCAAACGCTGCTGCCGCTTTTGTTCAGAGCCTACTGCCGAAATGGGAAAACCCTAGCGCTGCGCCTCCTCGTATCCACCCGCCGCCATCTGAGAATGTCGGGCTTGCTACTCAGATCTACCGACAAGCCACCGGCCATCCCGATTTGTGCCTCTCGTCGACCGTCTCTGCCGCACAGCCGCACGTCGAGGAGGTCAGATCTGCGTCTAACCCCGATCGGCGCCTCCATCTGACCAGCGCTACTACACAGCTACCATTTGCGGAGATCGGAAGTTCGTCTGGGTGTCTTGGGCAGCCGAGAGTCGATGCCGGCGTCGGTATTCCTCCAACCACCGCGGCTACCACCGGATCTAGTGGTTTCTTTTCTCTTCAACAACAACTCGCCGATCTTCAAACAAATTTTCAACAACAAATCGCTGCTCTCGGAGCCACACTAAGTGCTTCTACTCGTATGGGTCAAAGTGCAGTAAATTCGAGTATCCCGTCAGATTTACCGTTGCATCCAGTAACTACAATCCCGACCATTACACTTACATCTTATTTGTCTGGTCCAATAAGCAATGCCACTGGACTGACTATTGGTGAAAAATTGAATGGTCAAAATTACTTCTCCTGGTCTCAGTCGGTAAAAATGATTCTTGAAGGGCATCACAAATTCGGGTATTTAACTGGCGACATACCAAAACCCAGACCAGGAGACCCGCAAGAGCGCATTTGGAAAGGAGAGGATTCCCTACTCCGGTCACTTTTAATTCACAGTATGGAACCTCAAATTGGAAAGCCCTTACTGTATGCTGCCACAGCTCGAGATATTTGGGATGCCGTTCAGAAATTATACTCCAAAAGACAGAACGCCTCTCGACTCTACACACTGCGGAAACAAATCCACGAATGTAAACAAGGTACTATGGATGTTACATCATACTTTAACAAATTGTCTCTGATATGGCAGGAAATGGATTTGTGTCGAGAACTTGTTTGGGATTGTCCGTGTGGGGGAGTTCAATACTACAAACTTGAGGAAGTTGACCGAGTATATGATTTCTTAGCCGGCTTAAACTCCAAATTCGATGCTGTACGAAGTCGAATTTTGGGACAGAAACCAACACCAACCTTGATGGAAGTCTATTCCGAAGTTAGGCTTGAGGAAGATAGAACGAGTGCTATGAATACTGTGGGTACCTCCATTACTGACTCAGCTGCGTTCAACGCAAAAATAACTAGTACAACTGGAGACAAGCAGAATGGGAAACCTCCTCCAGTCTGTGAACACTGTAAAAAACCATGGCACACGAAAGATCAGTGTTGGAAGCTACATGGTCGGCCTCCGAATGGTAAACGTCGACCTCCAAACAACAAACCTAATCAGGCCTTGATAAGTGACTCGGAACCATGTCGTCAAGAGAACTACCCAGCTGACAATGGTACCACTACTCTTGGGGCAATTGCACATTCAGGTATTTCTCCATCCTTGAGTTTACTCAGCGTTACTGGCCAGAAACCCTGGATTCTTGATTCAGGAGCTACGGATCATTTGACTGGAACTTCTGACGATTTCCTATCTTATCATCCATGTGCTGGTAATGAAAAGATTCGAATTGCTGACGGGACACTTGCCCCTGTTGCCGGCAAGGGTCATATTTCTCCTTTCGATGGTCTAATATTACAGAATGTCCTGCATGTTCCCAAAATCTCATATAACCTACTGTCTGTGAGTAAGATAACCAGAGATTTAAATTGTCGTGTAGCTTTCTCACCCGATGATGTTCTTTTTCAGGACTTGAGCTCGGGGAAGACGATTGGCACTGCCCAGCACAATAGGGGACTCTATTTCCTTAATAATGATACTTCCTCTAGGCAAAGCTCTAGGACTAGTTTGTTATCTTCCTATTTTTCAACTTCTGAAACCGACTGTATGTTATGGCATTTTCGTCTTGGCCATCCCAATTTCCAATATATGAAATATTTATTTCCCCATTTGTTTAATAAAGTTGACATCTCCTCTTTATCTTGCGATGTGTGTATTCGTGCAAAACAACACAGAGTCTCCTTCCCGTCTCAACCTTACAAACCCTCTCAACCTTTCACCCTTATTCACAGCGATGTTTGGGGCCCCTCGAGGATTACCACCTCGTCGGGTAAACGTTGGTTTGTTACCTTCATTGATGACCACACTCGTCTTACTTGGGTCTTCCTTTTAACAGATAAGTCTGAAGTCTCCTCCATTTTCCAACAGTTCTACACCACCATTGAAACTCAGTTTAATGCCAGAATTGCCATTCTTCGAAGTGACAATGGTCGTGAATTCCTCACTAATACCCTCCGAGCGTTCTTATCCACTAAAGGTATCGTTCACCAGAGCTCATGTGCCTATACGCCCCAACAAAATGGAGTGGCTGAAAGAAAAAACCGTCATCTTCTTGAAGTTGCCCGGTCTCTTATGCTTTCAGCCTCTCTTCCATCTTACCTGTGGGGAGATGCCGTATTGACTGCAGCTCATCTTATAAATCGGATGCCTTCTCGCGTTCTCCACTTCCAAACCCCTCTTGACTACCTAAAATTGTCTTATCCCACCACTCGCCTTATACCTGATGTTCCTCTCCGCGTGTTTGGATGTACAGCATTTGTCCACAGCTTCGGTCCAAACCAGACTAAGTTCTCCCCTCGGGCCCAGAAATGTGTCTTTGTTGGATATCCCCTCCACCAGCGTGGTTATAAATGTTTCCATCCCACTTCCCGGAAATACTTCATCTCTATGGATATCACCTTCCTAGAAGATCAACCTTTTTTTCCCGTTAGTCCTCTTCAGGGGGAGAGCAATAATGAAGAGACTAACTATCCAAATTCTCCAAATTCCCTTTATGAACCTACTCTAACAACCCACGACACTATCCTACCCACCAAACAAGTCCCATGGATAACGTACTACAGGAAGAATCTTAGAAAGGAAATGGCGGCCCCTACTGATGTGTTGGCTCCGGTCCAATCATCCGAACTGACACAAGCCCAAGGTACAACTGATCCTGAAAATAATACTACTTGCGTTGAAAATATCTGTGTTGAAAACGATTTTTTGGACCTGACAAAACGTTCGGTAGAAGAGGGTAAAGATGATATGACAGAAAATAACCAGGTTGCTGAAAATGAGGCAGTGTCAACAACAGTTGAGGAGAATGAAAAAGGGATAGAACCCCAAAACCCTACTGGAGAAGAGCCCGACAAGACAGGAGAGGGTGATTCCAATCTAGACCTGCCCATTGCATTAAGAAAGGGCACAAGATCTTGCACCAGGTATCCTATATACAGCTTCCTCTCCTATAATAATTTGTCTTCTAAGTTCAGAGCATTTACTGTTAGTCTTGATACTGTAACCATACCGAAAAACATATATGCTGCTATGGAAATTCCTGAATGGAAGACTGCTGTTATTGAAGAAATGAGAGCTCTTGAGAAAAATCATACTTGGGAACGTGTTGCTCTTCCGAAAGGGCATAAACCAGTTGGATGTAAATGGGTATTCACAACAAAGTATAAATCTGACGGAACTCTTGACAGATATAAAGCCAGGCTTGTAGCAAAAGGATTCACTCAGACTTTTGGGGTAGACTACTCCGAGACTTTTTCTCTTGTCGCAAAGTTGAACACAATCAGAGTCCTTCTGTCAGTTGCAGTAAACAGAGATTGGCCTCTCTATCAGCTAGATGTGAAAAACGCCTTTTTGAATGGTGATTTAGAAGAAGAAGTGTATATGAGCCCCCCTCCTGGCTTTGAAGACCAATTTGATCGATGTGTGTGTAAACTTAGAAAGGCCTTGTATGGATTAAAACAGTCACCAAGAGCATGGTTTGAGAGATTCACTACCTTTGTTAAGTCCCAAGGCTTCACTCAAGGACACTCTGACCATACCTTATTTACAAAGAGGTCTGTCTCAGGTAAGATTGCGGTTCTGATTGTATACGTCGATGACATCGTTTTATCTGGAGATAATACTGCTGAAATCAACAAGTTAAAACAGAAAATGGCAGACGAATTTGAAATTAAAGACCTAGGAAATCTAAAGTATTTTCTTGGGATGGAGCTAGCAAGATCAAAAGAATGTATCTTAGTTTCTCAACGCAAATACACTCTTGATTTACTGAAAGAAACAGGTATGACCGGATGCAGGCCTGCTGACACTCCGATCGAGTCTAATGCCAAATTGGGAGTCTATTACCAAAGTTCCTGTTAATAAAGAGAGATATCAACATCTAGTTGGGAGACTAATCTACTTAGCACACACTAGACCAGATATCTCCTATGCTGTCAGTGTTGTGAGTCAGTCTATGCAAGCTCCCTACGAAGAACACATGGAAGCTGTAAACAGGATTCTAAGGTATTTGAAGAGCACACCAGGAAAAGGATTGATGTTTAGAAAATCCGACAGAAAATACATCGAAGCCTATACAGACTCTGACTAGGCAGGATCAGTAATTGACAGAAAATCTACATCTGGGTATTGCACCTTTGTGTGGGGTAACCTTGTAACGTGGAGAAGTAAGAAGCAAAGTGTAGTTGCTAGAAGTAGTGCTGAAGCAGAATACAGAGCTATGAGTCATGGAATATGTGAAGAAATCTGGTTGAAGAAAGTTCTATCTGATCTTCACCAAAGCAGTGAACTACCTATGAAACTCTATTGTGACAATAAGGCTGCTATTAGCATTGCAAACAATCCAGTTCAGCATGATAGAACAAAACATGTGGAGATCGATAGGCACTTTATAAAGGAGAAACTGGAAAACGGAAGCATTTGCATTCCGTATATTCCTTCTAGTCAACAAGTTGCAGATGTTCTTACCAAAGGGTTGCTTAAGCAGAACTTTGATGCATGTGTAAGCAAGATGGGTCTAATTGACATTTACGTTCCATCTTGAGGGGGAGTGTTGAAAAAGGAAAATATTTGGGAAAAAAAGGAAAATATTTGGGAGATATTTTAGAATTTATCTCTTTCCTTATATATGTTTTCAATATTTTTTCCTTGTTTAAGTTTCTTATCTCTATTTATTCTTCCTCTTGTAATTCTTTGATTGTATCAAACAAATAAAGAAAAAGAGAAACTTCTATCGTGGTTTTTTCTCCCTAATCTAGGGTTTTCCACGTACACCTTTGTGTTATTTTTCTTTCTCTCTTTCAATATTAGCAAGTGGATAAGTTGGGGGAGTTTAAAGATGGGTAGATTTTTAGATTAGTTTTGAGAGTTTTTTTAAGAAACCAAGCTTTTAATGAGAAAAATGAAAGAATATGACACCTTAGGCCCAAGATTCAAAATCCAAATTTGATACACATGCTCATGCATCTTATGTGACCTAGCCACATCACCTTACTAATTTTGAATAGCCTATGAGAATGAAAGATTGTCCCCGCATACTAACAAAAATCTATTCAATATAATGTATCCTCGCATGTTTCTTAGGAAATTTCTCATGAGATCACCCACCCAACATAAGATCGCTCCAAAGTTCTTGCGACTGAGCCACCAAAAAGGAAAGTGTGCCTTGTTGGTAACGGTAGTTACTATCATTTCTTTTAAACCTTAATTAACCAAGCTTTGCATAGTCCAGGAATCCTCTCATTGGCGTTCATTCATGTACCCTCTCTTCTACGTAGGCATCACAAAGAATGTACAAGGAAATACAAAAACAACCGTTTAAAAGGAATTCCACAAATAACTTCAAGGGACTAAAATCCAAAAATTTTAAACCAATAATTCCAAAGAGCTAGGAACCTTGTGATTTATCTTTCTTGAATCAATTGCATATTCCATTGATTTTCATTTATCTTTCTTGAATCAATTGCATATTCCATTGATTTTCACTTCTTTTTTTTTTTTTTTTT
>QLSR01000199.1:95632-114846 GCA_031780015.1 Citrullus colocynthis
TTTTTTTTTTTTTTTTTGGAACAAGATTGATGTCTCCTTCAATTTCAGGTTCCCTTCCATGCATTATGTAATGAGCCCAATGTAACTACCAATGAAGCTCATTCGGAAACTCTCAATTATTTCACTCAAAGATCTTGAGCTTCAACTCTATTTAGTAAATACTTCAAAAATTAAACAGCTCAAACATAAACAGTATTCTTACATCAGATGAAAAAAGATGAAGAATGTAGGGACATCTTGGTGTCTTGGTATTTATTGGCCATTCTTGTTTATCTTTCTTTATTTCTTGTACAGCTGTAGTTGAGTAGTTTTATTTCTTTAATATCTTGGTATCAGATCTTTATTTGAGGTTAGTTATGTGTTATTTAAACCAGCTACCTATGCAGCCAGTTTTCCCCTGTTTTACCCCTTTATTGCTTTGCCTATAAATACGGCAGCTTGTTGTACATTTTGGGCCATTAATAAGATCGTTGATACATTTCAGTCACTTGTGTGTGTCACGAAGGAACAGCACAAAAATCAGATTCAACAATCAATGAAAGCAAATGATCAAGAATGAAAATGGACTGCGAGAAACCCATTTTAATACGAAGTTATGGTTGCATGGCAAAGGTGAATGGTCAAAGGAAAGAAGTTAAAAGAATTATGTGAAATTTTACCTGCAACAGTTCCTTCAGACCCATGAGTTTAGGTTGCCCATTAATGATACTGCAAGCAAATTAAAGTTGCATTACTTGCAAGGGAAGCTCCAAAAAAGAAACATTATATATACACATATATTTTAATAAGAAGCAGATATGCATGTTCAATAGAAAGCCAAAAGGAACAACCTAAGGGCAAAATATTATATCCACATATTAGCATAACAAAAGAGTGCATCATTAAAAAAAAAAAAAAAGGAAAAGAAAAAAAATTAAGGTTTCATCATGTGATTCAAGAAATTGTCATCGATCTATGTCCCAGTAAACATAAAAATGGACAAGAATTTCATTCAAATATGTGGCTAAAAAAGTTCAGAAAAATGTCATTTACAGAAGTTCAGAAAAATCCCAATTTCAAACTTATAAGACATAAAATTTCAGGGGAAAGAAGACTAACGAGCTTTAGATAGTAATAGGACCAAGTTTTGATTAGCTCTACAATAGGGTTTTTTTTTCTTTTTTTAATTTTAAAAAGAAAAACAAAAGACAAAAAAAAAAAAGGATTAATTTTACCTTGAGAATTTAGATAAGATTTTATTAGTTCTACAAATGATTATTATAAGAGAAGCTCTATGTGAAATGAGGCTCTTTTTCTTCCTTCTATAATATTTAGTGATGTAGTGGAGGTGATTTTAGAATTATTCGTTAGGCTCTTGAGAATTGTCCGATTGGTTGTTTTCGAGCCTAAATCTCACTCAGAGTAAGTTTACATTTCCATCGGCTAAAATTCCACTCAGTCATCTCCCTATCTTGAAGATTCGTCAACTTTTAGTTGGTTCATGTATGGAAAAATCCACATTTATTATGGATCCACGCGGATAAAGTTCTCTTATCAGTACTGTGGTGGGAAAAAAATCATTTTAAATGGAAATCAAACTAATCCATTCCTAGCAATTTAAATAATATTTATTTTGCAAACAATTTAAATTGAGTAATAATTTGTATTCTTTTGTACATCAAATACTAGCTTTTTTTTGCGTACGAGCCCGTGCTGTTACTGAATCATAATAAGAATATGATCCTCTTAGCTTCACTTAAAGAGATAGAATTGATGATGAAGCATTGTTCAATATAATTAGGGTTGGCAATAGGGGCGAGGTGGGGCGGGTGGGGGTTCCCCGTCCCCGCCCCCGTGGGGGAAATTGCCCCCATGCCCGCCATTTGTAAGGGGGGATGAGGGCGGGGATTCCCCGAGATAGATCGAGAGCGAGCGAGACTGAGAGAGAGAGAGAGATTGTGAGAGAGCGAAACTACGAGTTCAAATGTAGGACAAAATTATACTACAAATAAGTAGAGCAAGACTAAGAGAGCGTGAGACATATATATAAACGGGTGGACGGGGATAAATTGGGGCGGGGTCGAGGTCGGGGATACCCTACCCATCCCCGCCTTGTCCCCGAACGGGTACCTGGAGAATGTCCCCGGTCAAACTGAGGATTCCCCGACCCGATCGGGTCGGAGCTCCGCAAGTTTTTTTGCCAACCCTAAATATAATCGTTCTAAAGGATTGGAGATAAGCATTAAACTGATTCAAATTTCAGAATGAAAACTACACAAATTTTTCATCGAATGTAATCATATTATATGGAATAGTAATCAGCAAAGCAATTAAAGTAAATATCTTATAAGTTATAATAAGAAGATATTAATGAAAATGTAAAGGATAACAAGTTAGCTGTAAGGACAATCCACTCACCCCACCATATTGCAACTAAAACTAGACTGAAGAGATGTAAGACGATATAAATTATTCTGAATAATTAATGGATCTGCTCCTCGCTTAAGCTGTATAGAAGAATAAAGAAATCGGTCAGTCTAAATAGCATTGTCTACTCCCTTTATTATCTAGGGCAATAAACATTCACATGCCATAGCAATTCATATGAAGTTAATTTTTTCCTCTTAACCTTCACTGCATTTTTTAAGCTGCAAAGGACTTTTTTTTGTTGGCGTAATAATTACAATATAATTTGTGAGTGTCTAGGTTGTACGCCTGGACTAATCTCAACAACCTTTCGACTTTACAAAAATTGGTTGCCAAGAACTTTGTAGGAGTTTCTTATTCTGTGTAGAAATTGCAAGATATTTTAACAGGTCATACTGATAATAAAAGTATAATATGAAACAAAATTTTTACCTCAATTACAATCCGCATTCCAGACCGATCACTCTCGTCCCTAATGTCACCTATACCATCCAGTGTCTGTTCATAAAAATAAGGACATTTAAATATTAAACAAACAATAAATTAAACTACAACAAGATATGATGACTTACAACATGATTAGGACAAATTTAATTTATACCACACAATAGCTGACTTAGAAATTTAGTAGCTTTCATTCTCAAAATGGAAGACCAACTGGCTGGTGGTCTTCCAAAGAAGACTTGCATTCTTCTTAATTTGCTCCTTTTCAACCATCCTTTCAAAGAAAAGGAGATCGTTTGGAAGAACCTTGTGCTTTCTTGGGGACGGCTTGGATCAAAAGAAATTGATTTTGGTACAAAAGGAAAGGGGAGAAAAAAAGAAAAAAAAAAAAGTCTCTATTTTCCTCCTATAGTATTTCTTCTCTTTTCTCCGACATGTGAGTGTATAATCGGCATATTGAAAAGAGAGATGTAGTAGATTGGTAGTTTGGATAATGTGGATAGAATGAGTGTGTGTCTTCCTCCCTTGGAAATGTGTGAGTTTCCAAGATTGGAGCCTTCTGTCAATCTTCTCAATAATCGGGCCCCAAAAGGATAGTGCCCGAGGATACTCAAGGTAAGGGCCACAAGGCCAAGATAGGTATTAGGTCACGTACCACTTTATAACCAAACATATTGGCAATATGTTCAACCAATTGCGAATACATATTGAGACCAATGATGTCCTATCTCCAATATTTCATAATTAATATGAGCCCCAAAGCCTTTTGAAAGACCGGCTTGACAGTGTTGAAAATATTTTGTACGGCCCTTCCCCTTTCTTCATAAGAAGTAAATAGGACGGTGTCATCAGCAAATGTAAATCTAAGGTGATGAATGTTAATGGATCCATCCCCCAATACATAACCCTTAACCAAATTCTTGGATGTGGCATGTGCTACTAAAGCAATCGGCAACCATGATGCATATCAACGGAGAAATCTTGTTTCAAATTGACTGCCATAATATAAATAAATAATAAAGGCACAAATCGACCATCATGATATATTTATAAATAAATAAATAAATAAAACTATTTTAAAATAATTGCCAAACATTTCCTAAATTTATTGCTCAACGAGATTAAAAAAAAAAACAGAATGGTATTAATATCAATCTAATATGACCTAAGAGAAAGACAAACAAATATTAGGTGGTGGTGGTGGTGGGATGGGAGTGGGGGGCACACAAACATATATAATAAAAAATGGAAAATGATTATATCGATTAATTTTCACCCAACTAATATACAGATAAACATGGGGTAATATATCTTTCCTCACAGTATTACCTTGTTCTCCACAAGTTCCGCTATCTTCTCCACCAAAGCAGATTTATTTGTTTGGTAAGGTACCTGCATTCCATTTAAAAAAAGCCACTTTCTAATTTGCTAAAAATTCCACCTTTGAAAAGAATACATGTTAAAGCAGATACTTCCAGCAAACTATACAGAAACGCCATGATAGTCACCTCTTTTATAATAACGGCAGTTCGTTTAGTTTTTAAATCAAGCAGTTCAACGTCAGTTTTCCCCCTAACTGTAATGCGTCCACGTCCAGTTCGATATGCCTCTAGAATACTTGACAATATAAACAACTATTAAGATGACCTTAAGAAGCAAATCAACAATAAATATAAAAGGATATTTCTGAGGCTAGTTTCAGGTAGCTTACATTTTACAAATTGCTAATTGGAATGGACAAAGTTTGTTTTTTGAGAACAAAAAGATATTTATTCTATGGGAAACAATTTCATTTTTAGAAACTTTTTGCTTTTTCAAAACGAAAAGATAAAATTCTTAGAAAATAAAGATGATTTGAAATTACCTTTTCAATTGAAAGACCACTTCATCCTCGTGTCTTTCTCCATTTTCTTTCTAACTTCCCAATATAACAGAACATACAACTTTAAAATGCATGGAGAAAGTGTTGTTTCCTTTTCCAAAAAAACATGCATGGGAAATGGCAAGCAATTGGAGGGACAATTAGAGATTTAAAATTTTAAAAACAATTAATTAATTAATTAATTAACAAGCACTAAAACTCTTGAAGTGATTGTGATATTTTGCTCCATAAGAAAATGGAAGGCAAAAAAAAGAATTTTAGAATGCATGTAGACTAGAAGGGTTGTCATAGATATCCTAGATGAGGCTTCTTTTTTAGTGGGACCGGAAGGGGATAACTGTGACAGAAGAAATGGAATAAAAAATTGTTCAAAAAAGGGAATAAGAAACTAAATCTTACCCATTGTTTCCCATAATTAATCCTCCAGTCGGAAAGTCAGGTCCAGGCATGTATTCCAACAATTCTTGCAACTTTAACAAAGCAAAATAAAGCNTTAACAAGCACTAAAACTCTTGAAGTGATTGTGATATTTTGCTCCATAAGAAAATGGAAGGCAAAAAAAAGAATTTTAGAATGCATGTAGACTAGAAGGGTTGTCATAGCTATCCTAGATGAGGCTTCTTTTTTAGTGGGACCGGAAGGGGATAACTGTGACAGAAGAAATGGAATAAAAAGTTGTTCAAAAAAGGGAATAAGAAACTAAATCTTACCCATTGTTTCCCATAATTAATCCTCCAGTCGGAAAGTCAGGTCCAGGCATGTATTCCAACAATTCTTGCAACTTTAACAAAGCAAAATAAAGCTAATGAACTTGCAAAGAAGAAATGAGCAATGCACAATAATAGATTGAACTCCCACATTAGAAGAGTTTAATGCCTTTGCCTAGGTTGACTACTATGAAGAAAAAAATGAAACATATTTCCAATGAAATTATTGAAATGTTAATTTCCAAATACTCAAAAAAATAAATAAATAAACAAAATTCAATATTTGTTTTTTTTTCTTTGGGATAACCCACCTGGCCCTACAAATGCAACATTTGGGTGTCAAAGAAACTCGTAGGAAATTAATTCATAGGTAGGTGGCCACGATGGATTGAATCTTTAACCTCTTAGTCATTTATTGAGACTATGTCTCCTTTTTACCACTAGGCCATGATGGTTAATTCAATATTTGTTTAAAATATACAACTTTAAACTTAGTTCATGGAAATGTGATTTAAATCTAGAAAAAATTATATTATATCATCTGCATTCTACCCTATTATAAATATTTTAGAAAAGGAAACAATTTCACTATTGAATGAAATGGGGAGGAAAAACTCCCAAAAACACTAAAAGGTGTATTACAATAAAGCTTTCCAATTAGAAATTGCAGTAGTAAGACTACAATGATCAAAAAAGGTACAATTTTGCACCAGTATAGAGCATAAAATACAATTAATACAAATCACCATAATTTCAGGACAAGTCCCTAAACATTATCCCATTTTGTTCACACCGAAGAATCCAAAGAAAAATATGTTTAAAGCCAGCCACAATGCTTTTTATTCTACTATAAATTAAAAGTTAAATTACAAGTTCAATCCTTAAACTCTCGAGTCTGTCAAATAGATTTCTTAAATTTAAAAAGTGACTAATATATCTATCTTTCAATTTTGTGACTAATAAGTCCCTAAACTTACAAATTCGTACCTAACAAGTTTTTGAACTTTCAATTTTATACTTATAATTGATTGACCGGTCAAACGTTTTTTTGAAATTTACGAACTTATTCGACACAAAATTGTTCTAATAGAATTGTTAATTTAAGAAATGATGAACATGCCAAAACCTAATAATACAAAATTAAAAATTCAAGGATTTCTTTGACGTCTTTAAAATTCAATGACCTATAAGACAAAAAAATGGAAGTGAAGGGACCTAATAGATACTTTTTTAAAGTTTAGAAACCTATTAGACACAAATATAAAAAATTAAGGACTGAAATTGTAATTTAACATAATACTTCTTAACCAGTGTTTACTAAAGATACAAACTATTGCTTATATCTGGCTTATGGTAGTCTGATATTAAAATCCTCCCAAAACTGCCGAGGTAATTCCATGTTACTCCTTCCAATGAAGTCCTCCCGAACTAAAGAGGCTCATTTTCCACAATCTATTGCGCAACAGTAATATAGCATGCGGTTCATCACACACTACTCATAACAAACATTCAGGAAGAAAAGAACAAGAAGTCATTTTTCAAAAAGGAATATCTAGGAAGAGCGTTAGTACTCACTGTAGCCTCTGAATTATGAATAAGAACACAGAGTGCATCTACTAACTCGCCAAGATTATGCGGTGGAATATTGGTTGCCATTCCAACCTGAAAGCATTTATCTCTAAATTAGAATGCAAAAGAAACTATCTGGGGGGGGAGGGGGAATTTTCCTTTTCAAGAAAAAAAATAGAAGGGGGAAA
Source organism: Citrullus colocynthis (assembly GCA_031780015.1). Classification (NCBI taxonomy): domain Eukaryota; kingdom Viridiplantae; phylum Streptophyta; class Magnoliopsida; order Cucurbitales; family Cucurbitaceae; genus Citrullus; species Citrullus colocynthis. The sequence goes on from QLSR01000199.1 coordinate 102,829, forward strand.
AAATAAAGAAAACTCAGATGGATCACCGCAATCCCTGAGGAACCATTCAGCAACAAAGTTGGGAGCCGAGCTGGTAGAAGTGAAGGTTCCTTTTGGGAATTATCAAAATTTGGAACAAAATCAACCTACACAAGTAAAAAAAAAACATATTAAAAATATATTGACAGAAGAAAAAATGAATAACTTAGAAACAAATGTAAGATATAGAACAAACCGTATTCAGCTCTAAGTCAGACAACAACATTGCTTCTGTAAGTGCCTACAGGATCAGAAATCTAACACATGATGAGCATCCAATTTTGTAAGGAAACATGTAATGAATCAAAGTTTCCATTTAAGCTAGTAATCCATTAATCCCCGAAGTGGTTCCTTCACACACATCAAGACCAACTTGAGAGACAACCAGATTCTAAATGATAAAACTTTACACCAAATTGTTTGAACCAAGACCTTGGAGCAAATTTCCACACATCTCAAGTTCCTACACCCCTACCTTGCGAATTATTAACAATTGTGAGCCAAAAAGCAAACCATGGGTGTTCATTGATAAATCATAAAAATTTAATCCAACATGCCAGCAAGCAAACACATATGCTTTATGCCCGATCAGACATTTTTTATCCTATACAACAATTAGGACAAAAAGATTGACAGTTTTCAGAAATTACAGAAATTTGAACAAAATGTGGGAAAAAACTCAAGAAAAAAATATGGCTTTTAATCGTTAAACAACTACTCTACTTTCTATGATGATTTTCTTTATACTTTCCCAGTGACGAACAGGGGGTTGAGTTCTATTTGTTTAGGAAAAGTAGGTAACTGAGGCCTGACAAAACGGTTTTTCATATCTTCAAACAACTGAATTCTCTAAAAAAGCAAACATATGTAAACGTACTTCCAATCTGCACTCAGTATACCGCATGGCAGCAGGAGGATCTGCATCAATGGAACCAAAATTTCCATGGCCTTGGATGAGTGGGCACCTTAAAGAGAAATCCTGTAAAAAGCATGAGACTATGAGAATTAGAACTAAAACTATGAACAGAAGTGACAAGAAGTTATAATAATGAAGGATAGGTCTCCCTTTTGTAACTTTATTTGATCAATGAAACTGTTTGGTTCCTTCAAAAATATGAAGGAAAATAAAAAAGTGATCAGCAACCATTCAGCAGTAAAAGCCCAAAGAACTAGAATAACTTGTAGAGAGGGGAAAAAACAAAGCAAGAACTTAATAAAAAAATTTAAGTTCGACAATCATCATGGACTTGGTCAAATGATCCCAACTTTGGTTTGCCATCTTGTTCTGTTAAGGTGTCTCCAAGCCTACATTCGTTACACTCGAATCTCAAATCATGAAACTAGATACATGCCTTATTAGGTTGCTTTGTCTCAACCTAGGGGAAGCATCTCAACTGGTCAAGTCAAATTAGTTGGTCATCAAGGATTTTCCTTATTAAACCCACTTGAAGATTTGAACATGCAACCTCAAGATCGTCAAAGAAGAGAGAGTATTGTGAATGTTGTGGGGAGGGGTCATTGCCAACCAAAACATTGTAGAAAAGAGACCACGGAGCGCTAGCAATGGGGCAAGTGATCAAAGATAGAGACCTCCCTTCCAATTTTTTTTCTTTCCACTCCTTAATTGCTTCCATTTCATTGATACAAATTTTTTTTTGAATAGTGAAATTTAATCTAACAATCCACTCCCTTACAATGTCAAACTAAGGTAAGTACGCTCTCCCTTTCGTCTTCCTTCTTGTCATCCCCCCGTTCAACAACGCATCTGCCGAGTCTTGCTCTTCCGGTCAACACCGTCGTTCGTTGTCTCATCCAACTTCTTGCTAAGCTCGAAGGTCTAACAGAAAAAGCATGGAAGTAAAAAGTTGTTCAATGAATGAAGCTCATTTTTGTATATGGTTTGAATCTAGGAAATTCTTTATTAAGGACATGGAAGCCAGAAAAAAGATAGTCCTCTCAAAGACGCAAGTTATTTGGTTTGGAAATTATATCGGATTTGTCCAAGAGCTCATTATCGTGTTTTTATGAAAGAAAGAGTAGAGATGGGTATAGCGCAACAAAGTTGTCTAAACTATACACATCATACGGTTGGCTAATGAGATGTGTAGTATGGCCCTCTTTAGGGGGTAGGTGTTTCGTCCACGTTCCAATGGGAGACTCAACTCAGGGGTGACAGTCTTTTGCTCTGAGCATATATGCTCAGAGAATTTTTTAAGTTGAAAGATGATCTAGAAAAGACATCCAAGCAAAGATTCATGCCAGTTTTACGTAACGTTACACAATGTTGTAAAGAAAGATAAGAGTAACAAAATACTATGTTCTACCGATCAAAAAACGAAGCATGGATGAAGGAAATAACAGTGGCCGGAAGGCCTCCCCTATTCAAGCAATGGTTAAACAAAGCAGGCAGCAGTTTTGAGTGCACAAAAATGGTGAAGTATTCAAAGAAGATTTTAGTAACCTTTGGATAGTATCAAGACGTTTTGAGTTCAATGACTGGACTGAGATTGCAAGCATGTTCAAGTCTTATTTCAAATCTGATGTTATTATCAATCCCCTGTTCGCGGAGAATGCCATAACAAAAGTAGATCAAGGGAACTTGGAAGATATAATTATCCACCCGAATAAATGGCATGAATATGGTGATTTCCATCTGAAGTTTGAAAGATGGAACATATTCACACACAATCGTCCAAGTTTGATGAAAGGTCATGGAGGTTGGATCTCAATTAAGAACATTCAATTGGAGTACTAGTGAAGGAAAATGTTTGAAGCCATAAGGCGTATTTTGGAGGGCTAGAATCAATCTCAAACGAAACATTGAATCGTCTCAACGTAGCAGAAGTCAAAATTCAAGTTAAAAAGAATTTATGCGGTTTCATGTCTGCTACTATAGAAATTACTGATGAGAACCGAGGTAGCACTTTTTTGAATTATGGTGATGTAGAAATTTTGGGTCCTCTGAAGTTTGTTAAGGGCAATCTGTTAAGGCTTTTCCAACCCAATTGATTTAGTTCGTATAAATCAAGTTATGAAAGATGAAGAAATAGAAGGATCCTTCTTAAGTCCAGGGTGGGCCTTTCTTGAGAATGCTGGAAACTCACTAAACTTTGCAAGAAATCCTTATGTGACTAGGTCATCGACAGTCCAAGGAAAAACTTGGATGCAGAGTTCACTGAGAAACGTCAGAGCTTTCAGTCAGCATCAGAAGATCAGCAGCAGCTGGAAGAACACACCAACAGCTTTCCTAACCAATTCAATATGAACACATATATTAATTTAATGAGAAGAGAGGTTGGCATTAATAGCCATCCATGCAAAGGAAGTCGAACAGTCCCTCCCTTTGTTGGCACGAACAAAGGTATCAAAAAAGAATCTATTATTATTAACCCAAAGGAATTTCAAAAGATTAAAAACATGGTTCTTGAAGCAACCATTGACGATTGGCCTTCTACAATCAGAAGAGATAGTCCCACACGCACCTTGATCCAAGCAATCTCCTCCAATAATTTCGCTACTCAATTAATGAATCAAAATCAGTTGACTTTTGTATTAATGATACAATGGAATGAGGCAGCAGTAAGTGTCTCTCTTAAGGACAGGCTGTGGAAGATAAACAGCCCAATTCGAGTATCTTCCCTTCGAATTTGGTGTCAAAATAGGACAGAAAAAATTATCCTTCAACACACAAGAGACGTGCCCACCTATTGAAGCCATATCCCAAGCATTTCGCCAGGAAAAGGACTTCTTTTCTCAATTCATGGGTAGTAATTGCAAATTCGAATCTTCTTGAATAATGTTGTGTTAAAATCCAAATTCTTGGCATCATATCAGACAGGTCAAGCGTATTAAATTCTCAAAGTAGTCCCTTTATTCAATCATAATTTAAAGTACCTGGCTCAAATATAAATTTTGTGCGAGGTATTCCAAGCAACACTCCATCCATTAAACGTTCCAGATCACATGAATCCGATGAAGAGTCGATAGCAAGTGCAAGTAGTGAAGAGTTTAGCGACCTTGAAGTCAACGAAAATCATATGGAGGGCGAGGATTTCGAGAAATTCATAAAGACTTGGGCCAGTTGTTTCAAGTGGAGGAAGCTCAAGAGTCAGACAGGTTGAAAGATGTTTCAATCCCACCTTTTAATAAGGAAGTTATCCCTCAAAAGTTGCATCCGCTCCTGGAAGATTGTGAAATAATCCTTGGTTGATCAAGGATGGTAGCTTGAAAGCCAGTCATTGTGTATTCAACAATTCAGGTATTCGACTATTCCTCAGTAAAGATTATTTCATGGAATATAAGAGGACTTGGAGATATGACAAAGAGATTCGCACCAGAAAGGTTTTTTTAAAAAGTAAATTTGGACCTTGTTTTAATTCAAGAAACAAAGAGAGCCAGTTTTGATAGAGGCTTCAGAAAAAATCTATGCAGCTCTAAAGATATTGGATGGGCATTTGTAGGAGCAAATGGAAGGTCTAGTGGGATTTTATCCATGTAGGATGAGGGGAATATTGTTGTGTTGGAAGTGCTTAAAGGTGACTATTCATTGTCACTAAAATGTTCCACAATTTGCAAGAAAGTATGTTGGAGAATAAATGTTTATGGCCCTACTGATTATAGAGAAAGGAGTAATCTTTGGACAAAATTGTCTTCGCTATCCAAACATTGTATAGAGCCTTGGTGCATTAGAGGTGATTTCAACATCGCATGCCAAAGACAGGAGCGTTATCCATTGGGTAGAATAACAAGAGGCATGAGAAAATTCAACAAATTCATTTGTGACTCGAATTTGTTGGAAATTCCTCTTTCCAATGGTTCGGTGGAAGGATCAATGGTATCAAAATCTCTTATCGACAGATTTTTTGTCTCTAATAACTGAGATGAAGTTTTTGAGAACTCAAGAGTGGCAACGCAAGCGTGCACCATGCCCGATCATTTTCCACTATTGTTTGAAGCGGAGCTTTGGAATGGGGGCCAGCACCATTTAGATTTTGTAATAGTTGGTTGAAAAATAAGGAGTGTTGCCATTTGATTGAAAGGATATTGGAGGTTGATGGACAGCATGGTTGGGCTGGTTTTGTTGTCTCCACCAAACTAAGAAACTTAAAAGTCACCTTGAAAAGATGGCTACCTGAATTCGAAAGGAACAAGAAAAGTAGGGAAGAGTATTTGTTGAAAGAAATTGAAAGAAGAGATCATGAAGCTGATTCTTCCGAACTCATAAAAGCTCCTCCATTGGAAGAAGACATAAGAATTTCATTGAAGGCAAAATTACTGTCCATTTATCGAATGGATGAAAGAAACTTAATGCAGAAAAGTAAACTAAATTGGCTGAATTTGGGGGACGAAAACACAGCTTTTTTCCACCAATTTTTAGCAACAAAAAAGAGAAAAATCGTTGATTAATGACCAAGGATTGCCAACTAAACCCTTCCATGAAACAGAAGATCTAATTTTGGGTTTTTACTCATCCCTTTACTCAAAATCAGTATGAACCAGATCTGTTCCTTTGAATTTAGATGGGTCTGTTTCAAGAGAGCAAAAAAGTTGCTTGTGGCCAGCTTTACTCCAAGTGAAATTAAAAAGACAGTGAAAGAATTGGGTAAGAATAAAGCTCCTAGACCGGATAGTTTTACAACAAAATTCTTTATCAAATTCTGGGACTTGCTAAAAGATAAAATCATGATGCTCTTTGAGGACTTCTACGATAATGGAAAGTTAAATTTCTTGTCACAAAGAAAATTTTATTTGCTTGATATAGAAAAAAGAGGATGCAGTGTTGGTTAAGGACTTTAGACCCATTAGCCTAACCACTATGGTCTATAAGATAATAGCAAAAGTTCTAGCGGAAAGGCTTAAAAGAATTATGCCAGCATAATCGCCCCTACTCAAAGTGCCGAGTGGATTGAATTTTTCTAGAGAAAGTTCTACAAAGGAAAATTTTTTACACACGCTAGATTTCCTAGATTATGGGTTGCATCTCTGGATTATGGGTTGCATCTCTAACCCAAAGTTCTCTATATTCATAAATAGAGGATCAAGAGGGAGAATTCTTGCTACTAGAGTTATAAGACAAGGGATCCCCTTTCTCCTTTGCTATTCCTCTTAGTTAGTGAGGTGCTAAAAGCTCTAATTGCCAAAATCTATGAAAAAGGGAAATATGAAGGTTTATAAGGATGATGATGAAATGGTTGAGAATTTGAAAAGAACTCTTGAAATTTTTGAATGGTGCTCTAGCCAGAAAATTAATTGGGAGAAATCAGCTCTTTGCGGGATTAATATTGAAGACAATAAGTTGTCCTTAATGGCTCTAAGGCTTCTTTGTAAGATTGAATGTCTTCCTTTCATGTACCTTGGTTTACCTTTGGGTGGATACCCTAAAAAAGTCTCTTTCTGGCAATCAGTTATTGATAATGTACAAGGAAAGTTAGATAAGTGGAGAAGATATAATCTCTCTAGAGGAGGAAAAGCAACACTATGTAAGTTAGTTCTCTCTAGCTTACCTACTTACTATATGTCTTCATTTTTTATGCCAGAAAAAGTTCTCTTAGTTGTCGAGAGAAGTATGAAGAATTTCTTTTAGGAATGGCACAATGGGGAAAATGAATCATTTGGTGAAATGGGAGCTTGTCACTAAGGCTCAGGAGGATGGAGGGCTTGGTTTTGGTGGGCTAAGAGCAAGAAATTTGGCACTGGCAAAATGGGGGTGAAGACAAAGGAGGAAAATTCCCAATGAGGTCAAGTAATGATGAGAATTCATGGGAGGAGTTTGTTCAACTGGCACACTTCGGGAAAGGTAAACCTTAGTCTTTGAAGTCCATGGATTAATATCTCAAGAACTTGGTTGAAAGTTGAAGCTTTGGCAATTTACAAACTTGGAAGCAAAAGTAGAATAGGATTTTGCATTGACCCTTGGATTGATAGTACTCCTTTAAATTTCTGCTTCTCAAGTTTATTTAGAATTGCACTTAAACCTAATGGGTCCGTTTTGGATCATTCGGGACCATTATACTTCTTCTTCGTCCATTGTATATATTCAAGGTTACTACATATTTCATATAAAAAAAAGTTCTTTTTAAGTTAATGACAATCTTTCCTGTTACCTGAGCCATTCTAACAAGCGAATCATACACAGCAGTATCTCCATGCGGATGAAACTTACCTAAAACCTGTTAAGAGAATAAAAAATCATAGTTGGATATAGAGATAATAAAGTGTGATTAAAGGGAGAAATGAACTCAATTCTTCATAGAGTAAATGTATATTTAACCTCTCCAACAACTCTTGCGCATTTCTTAAATGGTTTTCTTGATGAAAGGCCCAATTCATGCATGGCAAACCTGTAGCCAAAAATTTTACGGCAGGTCAAAATAGCTATTGATTATTTTTACTTCAACTATATGCAGCAGATCTATAGAGACGTTATTTCCCATCGTAGGCGAAAACAACTATATGCAAGTCAATACAGCTATTAATTATTCTTGTTCCAATATTTACTTGAATGCACAAGCCATTGCGGATTTGTAGGATGGTTTGACTACGTGCAATACTTCTTATGCATTGTAGATTTGAGGGGTTATCATATCTCAAGAGAGGAATGTCAATGAAATCAATGCTTATGGGGCATATCTTCTATAGAGACTGTGTGTCCCTACCCAAAAACTAAAAGCTGTTCTAATCCATTTTTATATATAATTTATTTATCAATCAAATAATGCTTTTGTTTTCCTGATTCAAAAATAAAATAAAATAAAATAAGTACTGGTTTGACGGTTTGAAAAATTCCCTCTCCTTTCATCAAAAGAAAAAAAAATATCCCCTCTCTTCCATATATTCACAACTAACCTAACTCCCGCTACATAAGTAACCCAGTGAGAAAGGTGATATGTTAATTATGAAGTTTCTAGTCTCTAACTCTCTCCATTGAACAACTCTAGGGGCATCTCGGAGGTTCTCGTGTCTATGTGCAAAGATTCAAGAACTGTCCGTTTGGCATAACAGCATTAAAACATAATCTCAGACGAATATAGTTTCGTGCATACTGATGTAATGAACAAGAGAAACATAAACTGCCAGTAAATTGGTGAAAGAGATAAGCATGAAAGTTAGTACTTCAAAAACAGACCGATGAAATTTCTTTGGATATATTCATTCTATCACTAAAATAGTTTCTAATTAAAATAAAATTATTAAAAAAAACCTGATGAAATTCAATAGAGAGGGAGTCCTAGCATAAATTACATTGTCCTCATTTTCATCAGAAGCTATGCAAAATAACGTAAGCAACAAGCTTGAGGGAAAATGACTAACAAAATCCGGCGGTGGACGGGCTTCAAACCATCGCGAACATCTGGCAATGCACGGCCGAGTAACACGGACATTGCATAAGCCATGTAAGCATCAGTAGCCTCCTTGTGAAGCTCTGCATGAACGATCCTTCCATCACTCCCACCTCTATCCTTCACGATTACACTGCCATTTTCATCCTGCCCCTCGGCCCCTTCCTCTTTCACAGGCTCGTCTCTGCGCCGGGATTTCGCCAACCGGATGGGCCTGGTGGATGTGAAATTCCTGGTAGATAGAAAGCGAAGCTCTGACAACCCATGGCAGATTCTAACGAAACGATTGGACACGGAAGGTGGAGCGAGCTGATGGCGAAGCAGGGAAGAGATGCGGAGTCCAGAAGAAGACGCCATGGAAGAAGAACTGGACGGAAGAGACTGAACTTTTTGCTACACCTAGACGATGGGTAGCATGGATGCCATTAGCTATTTGATGGAGTATTTGTTTGACGTGGTTTTGTGGGGGAAGACGAAGAGTGCAGAGGATTACGCTGCTAACACTGACAGTGAGGGTAAAAGCTAAAACCCTAGGGCTTTTGGCAATCGTTCGCGCCAATTTTCTCTCACTTTAAAATATTTTTATTTATTTTACTTACTTACTCTACTTAGTTTCACTACTGTGGGGATTGAACCTCCGATCAGTACTGACAAAAATTTTCACACAGTCCGGACGCCTATCTCGATCGGGACAGTAAATTTCAAGGTCAAACCAAAGCACAAAATGAGTTTTCGATGGAGGATGGGTGGGTATCCGACTGCACCCTGAATATTTTTTTATTATTTTTTAACACAGATATATATTTTAATATATTTTTATATATATAACATTAATAGATGAAACAGTAGCTAATTTCTGTTAATTTTTTTTATTCATTTCATAATATAATTCATTTAACTTTTTATTAAATTTACAATCATATTTTTAAATATTTTTTAATTACTAATTTAAATAAACAACACTAATTTGTTGTCTAAAATATTTACAATTTCTATATAAATATCAAATTTTAATTAATTTTAAATAAAAAATATTAAATATAAAAATATAAATACAAATTTTGTTTTCTGTGGGACCTCATCCCCGAATTGGGATTCTCCGACTCCTTAAATCAAGGAATGAGGTGGGGATGGAGATTGGGGAGTGCATCCTCATCCCTGCATCGTCCCGTTGCTAGCTCTATCTCTAACCTCGCCTCGTTGTCAAGCGTGGTATTGACATGTTTTCTTTTTTTGGCAAATTGCAAAAACCACTTCTGAAGTATGGTGGTAATGGTAATTAAATCTTCAAACTTTTGACCTCTAAACTTATACAAATGTTTAAAACTTGACTTCAAGCTTATAATAATTGTAAAAAATTAGACCCATAAATAATAAAAATTGAACCCTAAATTTATACAAATGATACAATTTATACAATTATGTAAGTTTGAAGGTCCAAGTTAGCCCAATCTTAACATTTATATAAGTTTGAGAGCTTAATTTTTAAAATTAAAAGTTTACATGTATAATTGCAACTATCATAATACTTTATGGGTGATTTTTGCAATTTGCATTTTTTTCTGTGTGTGAACATTAAGACTCATTTGATAATGTTCTCGTTTTTTGTTTTCTATTTCTCATTTTTTAAGAAACGGACTTGTTTGATAATTGTTCTTGTTTATTGTTTCTAATTTTTATTTTAAAAAAATATTTATAAAAAGAGTTAAAATTGAGAAACAACAAAAAGTAGTTTTTCTTGTTCCTGTTACTTTACCGTTCTCATGAGTAATTATTCTTAGCTTTTAGTATATTAGTATCAAGTTCTTATGGTAACTAGTTTATTTTTGCCAACCATGAGTTCAAATCTCTCCTAAATTTTTGGAATTTTTTTTTTTGGGGATTATGTTTTTTGCAATACATTGATGTCAGGTCCTCTTGTTTTCTTTTAGCCATTTAGACTTTGAAGTTATATTAAATTGATGTCAGCTTGGCAATTATATTTTCTTATTACGAGCGTGGATTTTTAAAATTAAAATTGTGAAGCTAGTTTCATATCTAGTTTTCCATTTGATTGTGTTCTAATATTATTTGGGTTAATGAAAATTGAGTTTTATTTCATTTTTTTATTTTTTTATATATATTTGTAAGCATTCATGTCAATTTGCACGTATTTTGAATAGTTTCACAGAACTGTCTAATCCTCCAACATTTTAGTAATTAAAAATTTATAGAATGTTAAATTAACGATAAATGACCTTGATGGATTGAACGCGTTCCTCTAAGTCCTTTGTCAAGTGTGGAATTTCACTTTACTCTTGTTTATTTAATTTTAACATATTTATTAGCATTCTCTTTTATTATATTCACATGATGTCATTTGTTTACATTAAAATTATGATTGTTGCTATTTGACAGATTTCAATACTTTCAGAAAAAAGAAAAAAAAAAAAAAAGAAAAAGAAAACAGCAACAAATAATTAAATAAAGTATTTAAAGTTATAAACTATATTTGAACAATTGAAATCACAACAATTAAAATTGAATGATTGGTAAATCAAAATACACAAACTAAATGACAACCATTTGACATTTTGATATTGCATTCTATGATGTTTATTTTAAATTTTAAACTTGAAAAATGAAACAGTGTCTAAGTTTTTGCAATGGCATGTCCTTGAACAACGAGAAAATTTATTGTACTGTAAAAATAAAATACTTCATTTATTTACATTATAAAATTGCCTTCCTAAATATTAGTGAACTACATCTTATTGGGACTAACTCAACATACTCTCACCTTGAGTGGGACTAACTAATATTAAATAAATGAATATTTTATTTGAATAAATAAATAAACGCCGGCGGAAGAAGAAAAGCAGAGGGAGGGCGGCGACAGCGTGAAACGAAGGAGAAGAAGAAGAAGGGAGGGTTTTCTCTTTTTTTCTAATTGCAAACAAACCGAGACCCTAATTTATAAACATACAAACAAAATCTGTTTTCCCCTTTTTCTTTAATAAACCCGAACTACTTACTAAAAATCCCATTTCCCCATCCCAAATTAATTAATAACCTCCGCTCTCACCAAAACACAGTTTATTTTTCCTTTTTGCAAATAATTATCCAAATAAATATAAATGATTAATTTAAAAATTTTTGATTGTGGCTTAATTAGACTATAATTGATCATTTTTAAACATCATTTCTATAATGTAAGATAACATTTAGATGCATATTGAAAATATTTGTGTAAATATCGATGTGAGAGCATAAATTTAAAAAATAAATGGAAAAATAATTACAAAATCAAATGAGATGAAATGTTTGCATACAAAATGATTGTAAATTGTTTATTATAAAATATACATGTCTAATGCACAAAACAAAACTTACATCAATTAATCTTTGAGGTGAAATGATGTGAAAATACAATAGAAAAGGTTTGATAAAGTTAAATATATATATATATATACATACATATATATATATATATATATATATATGTTTCTTTTTTCAATTTTGGTTTCTTGGAAATGAAAGATTTGGATGATAAAAAAATAAAACTTACATCAATTTATCAATTTATTTTTGAGATAAAATTATACATTGTAGTGTAAAACTATGCAATCTTATAATATGAATAATCAGACAATGCCATCAAATTGAAAAGAAAGGAAAAAAA
>QLSR01000200.1:0-24748 GCA_031780015.1 Citrullus colocynthis
AAAGAAAAAAGCTCTACCAATGTAGAGACCAACCAACGATGAACATACAAAATCACTGTGAACAGTGATACAAAATTTGAAAAAGAACAATGACAACTATAATAAAAGATGTTGGAAATGACTAACATAGCTAAAAAAAGAAAAACAAAGAAAAGGAAGAAAAGTTTATTACTGTTTGAAATTAATTCAAAGAATTAATTGTTTATGATTAATTCCAAGAACTAATCTCAATTAATTCTAAAACAGTTTTAAAATTAATATCAAAGCATTTTTATTTTTTGTTTTAGAAACGAATCTTATTTTTCTTTTAAAAGGATCTCAGTTATTAAAAAACAAAATGATGAGAAAACCGATTCCCTCTCTTCTTTGTTTCTCTATGTGGTCTGAGCATAATTTTCAACAATGTCATTCATTTCTCTAGCAAGTGCACGTTTGAGTTTGGAAGTTGTGTTAACCTTGGGGAGCAACCAACATATGTGATTTAGCACCGAGGTCATGCCGAATTTTGCTTTTAAGACAGTGGATTTTCAATGGCACAACAACGATCGACATTTGCTACTTATAAATTGAAAGCAAAATTTCTTTAGCAAATGTGGATCAAAATTCACTCCCAAATCTATCCTAATTTCAAAGATCAACCATTTTGAAATGGTATTAACAAGTTCAAGCAAAACCCAACACAGCCAAAAATAAAAATCAATCAAATTTCAGATCTTTTATGTAAGAAATAATTATGTAATTCAAATTTGTAATCTACTGAATTTTATAGTAGTTTACAAGGAGAGAAAGAAAGATGAAGAAGTATTGATTTTGCTAAGTTCTTGATAACTCCCAAAATTTTTGTAACTCGAGACCTATACTACGATTTCTACCTAGAGCGTAGAGACGGACTAGTTCGTAGGTTTTATGTTATTATGCTATTTTGTAGGTTTTGAGCAACTGAGAGATAAAATGAACCATCGAAGACGAATCGGACGAAAACAAACCAAAATGGAGCTCCGAAGCATTAACCATGAATAAAGAGGAGAAAATGACGAAAATGCTCCTGGGGCTAGTGCAAAGCAGCGCACAACTATCCTCTACGCTATGCTTAAAGGCAGAGTTTGACGAGAGCGTAGCGACGCTCCCTTAGAGTGCAACTGAACTCCAAACTTTGACAGAAAAGAAAGGGCATGCACACCGACGCTCCCCTAGAGCGCAACTACACTCCAAACTTTGACAGAAAAGAAAGGGCACTCGCGCAAGTGCAACGCGTAGCGTTACTATGCTCGAGGTCAACGCTATTCCAGGAATTAATTGTTTGTGATTAATGATAAGCACTTAAAAAGTGCTTTCTATTCTCTCAAATTAAGGGTGTTTATATTAAATTTCACTTATTTGCTAGTGGTTTTCAGGTTAAAATGAGGAAAATTAGAAAAAAAGACTAAATCGAAACCGAGCAAGAATATCGCGAAAAAGAGCTGAAAAACTCAAAATGTCACAAATTGGGGCAGCGCCGCGGCACTAAAACCCGAGAGCAAGTTTTTCTGGACGTAGACCTAGCGCCGCGGTGCTCTTCAACAGCATCGCGGTGCTGTTCCAAAATTGTCACTAGTAGCGCCGCGGCACCAGTTTTCCTTAAATGAAAATTGTTATTTTTGGTAAGTTTTTGGGCGGCCAAACTCTATAAATTTGGAGATTTCCAGCAGCCCTAAGCATAAAATCAAATCAAGGAAGTTACAGACCTAAGGAGGCACAAAAAGGAGAGAATTGAGTGAGAGTTTAAAGAGTGAGTTAGTTGCAAGGAAGGGGAAAAAAGTTCGAGATAGTCGTGGTGCCCTTCGAATTCCGACGTGAGAGCCAAGGAGATCATGACGGTGCTACCTCAATCAAGAGCCTCTTTTCAGTAGAGTTTCCCTTTCTTTACACTCTTTCTTTCTTTATTTTGCTTAAACATGTTGCTTCAAGCTATGAGTGGCTAAACTCTTTAGTTTTAGGGTTTTGATGATTTGTTTATGAATTTATGTTGATCTTGTAGACTTTCATGGTTTTGTTGGAATGATTATGCTTTTCATTGTTATTGTGTTTAATTCTTGTGGATTAGCCATCTTCACATGTTAGGTTAGATGTATGGTTGAGAGATTGTATGTTTAACTTGATCTATAACAATGAATTGTTGTTAATCTATCACAAGAGTAGTTAGGTTGACAATAAAAGTTGCTAAAGACTATTTTTAATGCCATGTAATTTTGTATTGGTTTTAAGAAATTAATAATCAATCGAGTTGCATGAGAAAGGGTTGTTTTTAGAGAAAATAACTTGGAATTAAGCATCTAGACTTAGGCATATGAATGACAATAAAATCCATGAAATCTATAATATTGCATGATGAAATAAACAAGGATTCATTACCCTAGAACTCTCTTTGACTCTTGTGTTTCTCACTTTAATACTTTCCTTATTTGATTTATATTTTCTGACTCAAAATTTTCAAATTCAATCCTCAAATAAAATTGATTCAACTCTAGAATAGCTAAGTAACTTAAACCTTCACAATTGGATCTCCAGTGGAACGATATTCAGACTTAACTGTCTTATATTATAACTTGACCCGTACACTTGCGGTTAACACTTAAAGTGCGCATCAAGTTTTTGGCGCTGTTGCCGGGATCCAAAGAACGGTTTTTGTTATTTAATATTCATTAGAATTGATAAATCTTAATTTGAGGTGTATATTATTTGGTTATTTATTTATTTATTTTTATTTTATCTTATTGTATTTTATATTTTTTTCCTTTTTTATTTTATATTATTCTATTTTATTTTATCTTTATTTTTTATTTTATTTTGTCGGTTTATCCCGAGATTGAAAGAACGCGAAGAAGAAACCTAAGGGTTCAACACAATCACATCGAGGAGATGGCAGAGGAGATACCAAAGGCAATTCGGGACTATTTCCAACCGACATTACCGACAAATCAACCCGGCTTCATGAATGTACTCATCAATGTCAACAACTTTGAGTTGAAACCGGGGTTGATCCACATGGCTAGAGAGCTAGCCTTTAGAGGAAGAACCAATGAAGATCCTCAGAAGCACTTGCGGTCTTTCTTAGAAATATGCGGGACGGTAAAGATGAATGGTGTTTCTAACGATGCAATTAAACTAAGACTTTTTCCTTTCTCTTTACAGGACCGTGCTAAGGATTGGTTGAAAACCATACCTCCGGATAGCATCACAATGTGGGAGATCTTAGCTCAAGCTTTCTTGAACAAATATTTTCCTCCGGCTAAATCTTAGAGACTAAGGATGGAGATTGGAACATTCCGCCAACTTGAGATGAACAATTATTTGAGGCTTGGGAGAGGTATAAGGATCTCTTGAGAAGGTGTCCTCAACATGGTTACCCGGATTGGTTGCAAATTCAACTCTTCTACAATCGATTAGCAAGCTCAACCAAATCCATACTAGATGCAACCGCCGGAGGCTCACTTTTTTCAAAGAATGCTCAAGAGGCCTATACTATACTAGAAGACTTGGCCACTACATCGTATAATTGGCCATATGAACGGTCTTCTCCAATCATCCCAAAAGCCACCGGATGATATGAGATGGACGAGGTAAGCTCTCTAAAAGCTCAATTGGCTTCTCTTACTAATGCTTTATCTAAATTTTCTCAAGGAAGCCAAGTCCAAGCAAGTCCATCATCCATAGCTTCCCTTGCGGCCATGGCAAATCAACAAGAGCCAAATGAGCTGGAGGTAGCCAATTATGTAGATAGAGGACAATACGGAGGTCAACAACAACTTCCAACTCACTATCATCCCAACTTGAGGAATCATGAGAATTTTTCATATGCTAACAACAAGAATGTGTTGCAAGCACCTCAAGGGTTCAATGGAGCGGGGAATGCAAAGACATCATCACTAGAGGACATAATGCTTGACTTTGTCAAAGAGTCAAGATCAAGGACAACCACATTGGAGAATTCGGTCCAAGCAATTGCAAGCACCGTTCAAAGCCAAGGTAAGGCACTTCAAAACTTGGAGGTTCAACTTAGTCAAATGGCAACTTCCCTCCAAACAATGCAAAAGGGTAAGTTCCTTAGTTGTCCCGAGATAAACCCAAGGGAGGAGTGCAAGGCCGTGACTTTGAGGAGTGGGAAAAAGCTATCCACTCTCTTGATCAAGGATGAAGATGATGAGCTTCCACAAGAAGAAGATGAAGCCATCATAGAGGATATTCAACAAAAAGAGAGTGCATCTAAGGAAAAGGAGAAATTAAAGTCCAACATAGGGAGTACTTCTAACTCTACTTCTTTTATCTTTAATACTTTATCTTTTCTTCAAAGATTTCAAAAGAAAAAGATTGATGCTCAATTTTTAAAATTCTTAGACATATTCAAAAAGTTAGAAATTAACCTTCCTTTTGCAGAGGCATTAGAACAAATGCCTAAGTATGCCAAGTTCATGAAGGATGTATTGTCTAAGAAGAAAAGGTATGAAGATTATGAAATGGTTGCATTAACCGAAGAATGTAGTGCGGCACTACAAAAGAAATTGCCTCCAAAACTAAAGGATCCAGGGAGCTTCTCTATCCCTTACCATTTAGGCAACAATAAAGTTACTAAAGCACTTTGTGATCTTGGAGCTTCCATTAATTTAATGCGTTTATCCATGTTTAAGAAGCTCAATGGAGGAGAGGTGCAACCAACTACCATATCTTTGCTTTTGACCGATCGATCATTTATTCATCCCTACGGCATTGTAGAGGACGTCTTGGTCAAGGTAGACAAGTTTATCTTTCCGGCGGACTTTGTGATATTAAACATGGAGGAAGATGCCGAAGTCCCCATAATCCTTGGGAGACCATTCTTGGCCACCGGAAGGGCCCTCATCGATGCGCAAGATGAAAAGCTCACATTCCGCCTTAACGATGAGGAGGTAACACTCGACATTTATAAAACCCTTAAGCATCTGGATGTAGAAAGGTATGAGCATCATGAGCCAAGCACAAAGGTAACATCGCCTCTCTCTTCAAATAAAAACTCTATGCATGATAAGCCTCCTTTGAATGGTAAGACTAATAGCATGCTTGATGTTAAATTAGAAAATCCTATAAAGCATGTTTCTAGTTGTGATATTTCTCCTAGTTCTTCATGCATGCCTCCCAAACCTATAATGAATTATGAACAAATTATGGAGAAGCATGTTAAAAATGAAGTGGTGAGTTCGTTAAAATCTAAAAATAATGACTCCTTAATAAGTCTTGACTACATTAGTAAAGATGATGTCTAATTTGATAATGAATTATTGACTAACTCACTAAATGCTAATGAATATGTTTGTGAGTGTCAATGTGGGCAAATACTAAAATTTGTAGGTGATCCAAAGCATGAAAGGAAGAAACCACCTTGGGATCCACTGTGTTTTGTGAGCCCCGTCTAGCTAGAAAACATTAAACCAAACGCTTGTTGGGAGGCAACCCAATTTTATTGCTTTCTTTACTTTTCTTTTTATTTAATTTTCAATAAATCTTGGAGTCACTCATATGCTTTATCTCTTAGGAACTTGGTTCATCACACAAAGTACTCCTTACACCAAGCCTGTTTGGTGGCTTCCCGATTGCTCCCAGGCTCGTTCTTTCTTTGTTAGATGCTCTTATGCATTGGGGACAATGCATGATTCTAAGTTTGGGGTGGGAGGTGTCTTTCGTACTTTTGTGTGTTTTCTTATCCTGCTATGCATGTTAGTGAAGGTTTTAATGATCACATGCATGTCAATTTTTGAAAAAAAATTCTTAAATTTGGGAGCTTTCAAATTTAATGGGAATGCTTTATAGAGTTGTGTGCCTTGATGTTGATTGCCTACGATGAGATGCGAATTTGCATGATAGATGACTTATTATGGAAATAGAATAGCACTATCTTGAGTTAAATACATTTAAGTCCCTCTTAAAATTTCCCATATTCTTGAGCACGTAGCCACTTTAAATTAAAATCTTTAATTGAAAAAAGGATTAAGCTGGGTATATTTGGTTGTCACTCTGAAAGGCCCCACCGGTTAGAGAGTGGAAATGCATGATAGCTTGTAATCTTAGACTAAGGAAAAAGAAAAGAGTATACATGCCTTGAGAAAAGAAAAAGTGTACACAAAATGTATGAGCTTTATTTGTCTATCTTTTTAAATGTTAAACTTGTAATGAGTATGCATGGATAGGGGTAAAAAGAGCTGCCTTTGCTGTGATCAGTAAGGACACCTGGGAATTGACTAGGTACGAGTCCCTATAGTGAATGTGTGAAAGCTAGTGCCTCTAGATAAAAGAATTCAAGTTTGGGCCCATTAAAAAAAAATGATCAAAAGGCACCTTAGTGGACATATTACTCACTTGAAATGTATGAAATCTTAAAGATTGGTGCATGAGCTAGAGTAAGAGGAAAACTAAAGAAACTTTCTTAAGTCCTAATTTGAGTTCTAGTATTTTAAATTGAAGGAGGCTTGCACACACACACATGGGAGATAGCAAGATTTGGCCTTGAATGATTATAACAATATAGATATGCTTGCATGTTTCTACTTAAGCTCTAAATGCTATTCTCTGAGACATAAGTCAATTGCACACTTCTTCATCTAAACTCCCTATTATTTGATTTTATTCTTTGCTCGGGACTAGCAAATCTCTAAGTTTGTGGTGTTGATAAGCACTTAAAAAGTGCTTTCTATTCTCTCAAATTAAGGGAGTTTATATTAGATTTCACTTGTTTGCTAGTGGTTTTCAGGTTAAAATAAGGAAAATTAGAAGAAAAGACTAAAAGATCAAAACTGAGCAAGAATACCGTGAAAAAGAGCTAAAAAACTCAAAATGGCACAAATTGGGGCAACGCCGCGGCACCGTTCCAAAATTGTCACTAGCGTCGCAGCGCTATAGACCAGCGCTGCAGCGCCAGTTTTCCTTAAATGAAAATTGTTATTTTTTGTAAGTTTTTGGGCGGCCAAACTCTATAAATTTGGGGATTTCCAGCAGCCCTAAGCATAAAATCAAATCAAGGAAGTTACAGACCTAATGAGGCACAAAAAGGAGAGAATTGAGTGAGAGTTCAAAGAGTGAGTTAGTTGCAAGGAAGAGGAAAAGAGTTCGAGATAGTCGTGGTGTCCTTCGAATTCCGACGTGAGAGCCAAGGAGATCGTGACGGTGCTATGTCAATCAAAAGCCTCTTTTCAGTAGAGTTTCCCTTTCTTTACACTCTTTCTTTATTTATTTTGCTTAAACATGTTGCTTCAAGCTATGAGTGGCTAAACTCTTTAGTTTTAGGGTTTTGATGATTTGTTTATGAATTTATGTTGATCTTGTAGACTTTCATGGTTTTGTTGGAATGATTATGCTTTTCATTGTTATTGTGTTTTATTCTTGTGGATTAGCCATCTTCACATGTTAGGTTAGATGTATGATTGAGAGATTGTATGTTTAACTTGATCTATAACAATGAATTGTTGTTAATCTATCACAAGAGTAGTTAGGTTGACAATAAAAGTTGCTAAAGACTATTTTTAATGCAATGTAATTTTGTATTGGTTTTAAGAGATTAATAATCAACCGAGTTCCACGAGAAAGGGTTGTTTTTTTAGAGAAAATAACTTGGAATTAAGTATCTAGACTTAGGCATATGAATGACAATAAAATCCATGAAATCTATAATATTGCATGATGAAATAAACAAGGATTCATTACCCTAGAATTCTCTTTCACTATTGTGTTTCTCACTTTAATACTTTCCTTATTTGATTTATATTTTCCATAACTCAAAATTTTCAAATTTAATCCTCAAATAAAATTGATTCAACTCTAGAATAGCTAAGTAACTTAAACCTTCACAATTGGATCTCCAGTGGAACAATATTCGGACTTAACCGTCTTATATTATAACTTGATCCGTACACTTGCAGTTAACACTTAAAGTGCGCATCAATTAATACCAAGAACTAATCTCAATTAATTCTAAAACAGTTTTAAAATTAATTTCAAAATGATTTTATTTTTTGTTTTAGAAATGGATCTTATTTTTCTCTGAAAAGGATCTTAGTTATTGGAAAAAAAGAAAAGATGAGAAAATTGATTCCCTCTCTTCTTTGTTTTTCTAGTCTGAGCATAATTTCCAACAATTTCATTTCTTTCTTTGGCAAGTGGACACTTGAGTTTGGAGTTGTGTTAACCTTAGGGAGCAACCGATATACGTGATTTAGTACCGAGGTCACGCCGAATTTTGCTTTCAAGATAGTAGATTTTCAATGACACAACAATGATCAACATTTGCTACTTACAATTTGAAAGCAAAATTTCCTTATCAAATGTGTTGATCAAATTCACTCCTAGATCTATCCTAATTTAAAAGGTCAACCATTATGAAATGGTGTTAACAAGTTCAAGCAAAACCCAACGCAACCAAAAATCAAAATCAATCAAATTTCAGATCTCTTGTGTGAAAAATAATTCTATAATTCGATTTGTAATCTATTGATTTTATACCAGTTTACAAGGAGAGAAAGAAAGATGAAGAAGTATCAATCCTTCTAAGCTCTTGATAGCTCCCAAATCTTCAACTCAAGACCGATGCTACGATTTCTACCTAGAGCGTAGCGACAGGCTCGTTCATAGATTTTATGTGTTCATTATACTATTTTGTAGGTTTTGAGCAACTAAGAGGTAGAATGAACCATCGTACTCGAATTGAGATGAAAATGAACCAAAACAGAGCTCGGAAGCATCAATTATGAAGAGAGGAGAAAAATGATTAAAATGCCCCTAGGGCTAGCATAGAGCAGAATGTAGCTACGCTATGCACTACGCTCAAAGATAGAGTATGACAAGAGCGTGGCGACACTGCCTTAGAGTGTAGCTACACTTCGAACTTTGACTGAAAAGAAAGAGCGTATGTGCACACGAGTGTAACATGCAGCGTTGTTATGCTTGAGGTCGATGCTATGATTTCTACCCATAGCATACTGACACTCTAACAGAGTGCAGTGACATTCTCTCCTCGATATAAATTGTATTTTTCCTGATTTTAGGACGGATCTTCTCATCTCTCTCTGGGCTTTCAACCACTAACATGATTTTCTCCTCCCCTCTTCTCCTTTCCTCTGTAGTTCTTCAATATTAGGTCTATTGGACGATTGTAAAGCTTATCTTGGACCGATATCGTGGCTAAGGTGAGTTGCTAGCTTAGGTCTAGGTGAAACCCATGGATCCACTGTGAGGATTTTTGTTCTAAGTCCATATTTCTCTTTGATTTTCTGTAGTTCTTGAATGTATTTGAATATCTATTATCATATGTATGAGAGGCTTGATCAACCATCATTCATCTTTTCATTGCTAGAGATTAGGGATGTTCTAATATGTTTTTAGTCTCAAATGGGAAATATCCAAAGCATGCTTGTTGTGAATTCTAGGTTGCTTAGAATATCCATTTTACACATTGCATGACTAGGATGTTTCAAGAACGCAATCAATTAGTAACTTAGAGCTATTTGGGTTATTAATCGTCTTAGTTGAACCTATCTAGCTTAATGTGATTGTTTGTTTCTTATGGACGCTGTCAAAACCAAACAACTAAGCAATTAGTCTAATTAAGAAATATAATTAAAGTAAATGTGAGATTCTATGGCCCCTATCGAACCCAATTAATCGAGCATTTATTCTAATTAAGTGATTAATTAGTAATTAAGGCACTTGCATCACGCTATCCAAGAAAGTTGGCTAAGCACATTAAATTGAGAGAGATAATCCTATGATCAATCGAACATCGGGTGGATGTTAAGTCCTCAGCTAGGCGTTTCTTTTACTTTTTCTACACTTTATTTTCCTACAATTTAAATTTTGTAATTTACATTCCCGCATTTCATTCAAACATCCCCCCCCCCCCCAATTTTTACGGCTTTCCATATACAAATTTAACTTAGAGAGATCGTATTTTAGGCTCCTTATGGTTCAACCCTAGACTTACCGCTTGTGCTACTTAGTAGTATAAGTTGTTGATTCGGTGTGAATTATAAATTTTATTTGATTGTCAGAGAGATGTTTACAACGCCCATTCTCGCAGACAACATCACTTTGCTAAGGATTAGCTCATAATCCATAATAGTTATGTAGATAATCATAGAGTAACATAAATCGAAGGATGCATGTGTGTTCATTTAGCGTTCTAATTCATAATCATTACATAATCAGTTTGGATTAAGAACGAATCAGGTAGTTCATTTAGACTATCCAAGTGGTTACCCATTTTAGCTTTCCTCTAACCTTCATGTGGATGTTCTTTTCTATGGAACACTATCATGGCAAATTAATCTAGCATCTAATTTAATTAAGTTTCTAAATTAATGTTTTAGGATGCTTGACTCGAACCTCTCTCAGCATTTGTTCCATTTCAAATCGACCTCTTGAATAACCTAAAATGAATGCCATTTAATGTTGGAACTACGATAGTGCTGAAACGTTGGTAATAGCATCACAACGTCAATCTACGCTGAGGGGTTCCTAACTTTGAAGTGTCGTGACACTCCCTATGAGTGTTGTGATGTTGTTTCCTTATGAGCTCTAGGGTTTAGAACATTACAACGCTTCCTCCATGCCTATTCCTTTCATTTTTTATCAACATTCTTCAATTTGTGTCAAATGCATGATTACTACAAAATCAATAACGAAAAACCTCAAAGAACACAATTAATGACTCCAATGCTTCCATTAAGCCACAATTATGTACCTACAAATATTATCAAAATAAAAATGTGGGACCCACCTCATTTCAATTCATTGTGTTTACTGCATGTTGTAATGGGAATCTGTGGTGGATCCAGAAGGGATTGAACTCTTCAATCCCATAGGGGAAGCTTTAGGAGCTTCTTTGATTTATTTAGAATTAAACAGAATAAAAGATGTTAAGCAAATACTGCCTTTGTAGTACGTGCAACAAAGAATTCCTGTGATCTACCTTATTTAGTTGTAATCACCACCACCGAGTCTTCCTTACTATGACTTTGGCAGGAATCAAGCTTGTGGGAGATTTCTTGAAAGAAGTGAGCAGGCAAAATCAAAGTGAACTTTCAGTTTGATTTCTCTTGGGAGTAGGAGAGTTTGCAGAGAGTTTTTCTATTGCCGGATTTCAGAAAGACTGATTGTTATCTCTCTACCTCTATAAGGTTCTATTTATAGGAACCTCATTAGGCCAACCCTAATCAAATATTAATATTTTAATATCTCATATGAAATAAAAAAAAAATTATTATTTGAATCATATTCGAATAATTTAATTCTCCTAACTTATATATTTCTTATTTGAATATTATTCATATTAAATATAATAATGTATCTTAATACATTAATGCTTTACATGATATTGATATTAATTGTATCTAATACAATAAATATATTTTTCTAGAATTTAACATATTAATTGAACATTTTGAATTTTCTTTCAACACTAGTTGATCCCTGTTTGTTCGTTATGTGGTAGCAAAGGGACCTTATGGACCTACAAATTATTTAAGCTTCAATGATGCAAAATTAATTAAATAAACTCTTTAATTAATCAATCTTCATTCATTAAGTATGGGGCGTTACACTATAGACCTATAATTGCACTCTTATGCACTGTAGGGCAAGTTGCGTCCATGGATATAATCATTACAAGCAAGTCGATCCTTCACGAATTGTTCGTAATATAGTTAGGGTCAAATGTCTATTTTGCCCCTATAATTACCTCTTTCTCCTTACGTATCACAATTCTCTAATGAAAAATTTGTTTATGGTCCAAACCATAAACCGAGTCCCTCTTGGACCAGTGAAAGGGTGGGGCCTCGTTGTTTAAATCTTGAAATCAACATTTAAAGGAACCACTCATCTACTTTCCCTATATAAGAATGAGTGAGTTTTATCTTGTGAAATTACGTCTCTAGTTTCCTATTTAGTTAAGTCACCAAAATGGTAGACATATTGAATTAGCTGCTCAAGCCACTCTCAGCCATACAAATCAAAGGATAAACAACTTTCAAAGAAAAATGTTCATAACTCACTTAGGATTAAGATTGAGTTGCATATGATCATCTTGTAAAATATTAATCTCTTTAATTAACGGATTGATAGAGAGATTAAATATTTCGCAATCCAGTCTTATACAAACTTCTTATAAATATTTCGCAATCCAGTCTTATACAAACTTTTTATATAGGATATTCCCACTCACATGTCTCCATATGAACGATTTGTAGTGATTACAAATTGGGTCGTATCCATAGTTTCACTAGGATAAGGACATCCAACCTTAACCTTATACTCTAGACCCTTTTAGGTTATTACTTGAACATGATCACCTGTATGTCAACTGCATACTATTAAAGATTACATATAATGATCTTGGATTTTTCACAATATTGAATTATGTTATGCAAAATACAAAATGAAATAGCAACTTATTTTATTAATTAGCAAGAAAATGTTTATTACAAATGTGCAAGTTTTATGGCATAAAACCCAATAAACCCCATAATAAAAAGAAAACTTAATCATACCATATAATTCTATTATACTTAAAAGGTCATTAATCTCATTCCCATTTTACGTGGGACTCGAGACTTCAAAGGAAGTGAAATGATAAAAAAAAAAAAAAAAAAGCACTTAGGAGAGCCCTGGGCGCTAACCGACGCTTATTTAGACACCTAACACCTGAAAGCAACATTTTGGGAAGTGCTTAGGCACTTCGATTAGGGCAGTGAGCGGCCAGGCGCTGCTTCGTGATATAAATTTTGCTCTTCAGTTTTTTGCTGCTATCTTTTGATCTGGGTGGTCATTTTAGGGGTATGACCACTCTTTTTTTTTTTTTTTTTTCATCTTTTATCCATCTACAACATTAGGTTTTAGGTTTATTTTTGTTTTTCTTCTGTAATTATGGATGTTGAGGTAAGTGAGTTTTTCTAGTTTTTTTTAGAGCAAGAAACCCAATGTAATTTTGTGAGACTTCTCTTTATTGATTAAATGCATTTTGGTTCACCTTTCTTTGAATCTTATTTGATTTAGATGTATGTTTATGTATGGATTGAACCCTACCCATAAGTGTATGTCTTTTCTAATGGATTATAGGCTTGCATGTTTTTTAATTGTTCATCTAGCTTAAATCACCTAAGTAGCAAGGGTTGAAGGTATGTATGATGAGAGTTATAATCTAATCTTGAAGCTTAGAATGCATGCTCAATTTAGGTTTAAAGATAACTTGATTAATTAGTTAAGCGGTCTAATTAGTTAATCACACAATGGAATCCTCGAGTTTTATGCAAATATTATTAGTTTTATATGGATGCTTTCGAATCCAATAAGACTCAATACATTTAGTTTTTTAAAAAACTTAAACCACATCATATAATTTTATTATACTTAAAAGGTCATTAATCTCATTCACAATTTACGTGGGGCCCACACCATGTTTAATTTCATTTCACCTATTTTTGAAAAATGTAGAAAAAAACTAACATTGTTCATTTCGAATCGAAAAAATTAGACCTTCCACACCTCAAAATTTCTTAGTTATCTACTTTTAACACTAAAGTTTTTATAAACCAAACCAAGTTTTGGAAAAAAAAAAGTTAAAAAAAAACTTATTTTTGGTTTTAGATTTTAGCTAGGAATTCAACTATTTCACTTAAGAAATATGCAAATTATTATAAGAAATTCAAAGGAAATAAACTTAATTTTCAAAAATCAAATGATTACTAGATGAGATATATTCTTTTTAACTATTTATCCTAAAACTCTTAATAAAACCATCCTATGGATGGAATGTAATAACAATAAACTATTCAATATAGAAAAGAGGAAACATCTTTTAGAAAACTTGAAGACACAAACATCTACATGGATTGAATTTCCAAATCAATCTACTTTCCATGAAATAAAATTCAAAGGTCAAATCACAGTTTACACCAAGCAATATTAGCCAACAGGAAAGCTTCCTATTTTGGCATTCACTTCTCTTTCATTTCTCTTCCATTTTTCAAATTTA
The DNA here is from genome assembly GCA_031780015.1 of Citrullus colocynthis. Lineage (NCBI taxonomy): Eukaryota > Viridiplantae > Streptophyta > Magnoliopsida > Cucurbitales > Cucurbitaceae > Citrullus > Citrullus colocynthis. The sequence continues at coordinate 14,027 of QLSR01000200.1, forward strand.
TGGTTTTATATCAATGCATCCCATCTGCTTCATTATATTGGGCCACTGATTGTGGGATCTTTCAGATTCTTGTTTTTAAAAGTTGGGGCATCCCAAAAGTTAGATTAGCATCTAGTCATTAAACCCAATAATAAAATTTATTATCTAGTCATTCAACCCAATAATAAAAATCATGTTAATAGGTCAAACTTATATAACTTTTAAGACTTTTAAGGACAATTGTTTTAAATAGAAAAATTCTTAAAATTATTTTTAAATATAACAAACTTTATTGTCTATCAGTGATCGACAATGATATTTAACCATTTAAATGTAAATATTTTAACTTATTTTGCTATTTTTAAAGAAAATCTAACCAATTTCATTATTTTCTCCATTTTTCATAAAAATTTAACTTAAATCTAAGTTATGATTGTAATCTAAAATTAATATCACAAACAGTCAGTGACTAAGTATAGATTTACACTCAAATAGAGAACTAGTTCTATATAATACTTAAATCACTTCAAATTTATTGTTACATCAAAATATAATGCTTCAAAATTTAATTGTATTTTTTAGTTCAACTAAACATAAATGTATATGTTTCATTCTTAGTTAAGATTTATGATTTTTCAAACTCTCATGTCATTTAAGTTAAATATCACTTTCTTTATTTCATTTGTCACATATCTATAAACAATTCTATAAGTACTAAAATGAAAGTTCTAAAATTAAAGCAATGACGAATTGTTGCAAAACTATAAAAACGAAATTGTAACTCTACACCTAAAGCTATCGTATAAATTGTTTTTGAACTTAGATCGATATTGATTCCTTGTTATCCTAAGCCCTGATGTATATTAATTAAGATTCTAATTAAGACCTTGTTTAGTTATGCAATTTTTTCTCAAAACATTATAATCAAATATATTGCAAATAATCTTAACCTATTTTGTTGATGAGAGAGAGTGAGTGACAGAGAGATGGTGTGATGTTGAAGCAAATAGCATGGGTGTTAATTAGGGGAAGTACAATTAATTAATGGGCAGGTGAGATTAATGGAGTTTTCTCCATCCTAACAATGACTTTAGTGAACCAACTAATGTGATGTGTTTCCTGTGGTAATCATGTTACAATAATAAACATAGGCTTAATGATGTTTAAACATTGGATCATGGCAAACATGATAATCTTCTTTATTTAATTAATCACAACCAAGAAACATGAACAGATGCATTGTCACTTTTGATTTTATTTTCCAACCAACAATTGACAGCATCAATTTCAAAGATTTAGATAAGATGGTAAACAAACTTGTGCATTTTGGGTTCTTTTTAATTTCTAGACTTAAAACAATTTTGAATTTTATTCTAATATTATTAAAAAAAGGAAGAGAAAAAATACAAAACAAAAACTCATGGTGATGTTCTGTGTATAACAACATGAATTCATCATTTTACAAACCATAGACCTTATTATTACTAACATATTTGTATGTTAATTAAGCTATGAAACACTTTATTTTAAATATTTTAATTTGAAATTTGAAAAACAATTCAATTGAGAACAATGATTAGAGTGTGTTTGGATTGATTTTCCATGTGTTTAATTTTAAAAATGAGTTATTTTAGTAAAATTTGTAGTATTTAAATCGCCTAATAAATAAATATTTGTATTATTCCAATTTTACACTCTGTTTAATCTAATTCACACATTTAAACGCCGTTGTTCACGTGCAGCATCGTATTGGCACCAAAGATTCTCCAAATCACATTTTTGTTTTGAGGAAAATGGTTTTGAAGTTGATGATGATGGATTTGATGCTGGCGGTGGTGATTGGGGTTCAAGCTGAAGCAAATGGCAAAATTTTGGTTGAAGTTGAAGGTGGTTGTAAATTGTGATGGTTGAGAGATTCCGATTCTAATAACAAAACCATGAGTGATAGACGCATAACATTTATTCCTTATTTTGGTTGTCTTTAGATCAATTAAGAAACCAATATCATTATGATTAAAGTCTATCGGTATAACTTCTATCACTAATAACTTGTGACATCGTTTCATTACTAATTGAACTATTAATGGTCGAATGTGATCGTTGACAGACCATTACATTACTCAACTTATCACTATGAATGAAATAACATGAAAAGATAATATGAATTCCCTATCTTGATTGTCCTCGAATGATCGATTATGAAAATAGTATCACTGATTTATGTCTATCACTGGTCGCAAGAGTTTGTCGAATCCTCTTGTCCAAATAAATTATGTATCTACCTTAATTTCTAGTGATAGTAGTACAAGTTGATCCAGGAGAACCGACGTATTTCACAATTAAAACACTTAGGGTTGTTTGGGGTGCTAAGATGAGATATGATGTTTGTAGAGTTTATATATCAGCGAAGTTCATATGTCTGTGTTTTGGGTGTTTGAGAGGTTAAATTAAGTTCATATGTTAGAGATATTTGGTGCAATTTTTCTAACACAAATAATCTATTTTTATGGTGATTATTTTCCTTTGGAAACTGTTTTATTTAATAATTTTACATATATTTTTTTTTATGTTTTCAAATATACCAAAATGAGCCAACTTATTTACAAATATAGCAAAATGTCATTGTCTATCAGTGATAGACACTGATAAACTAATATCATTTATCAGTATTGTCTATTAGTGATAGATAGAAATAAACAATTACCAATAGTGTCTATCGATATTTTACTATATTTGAAAAAAAATTCAGCAATTTTGTCATTTAAACAATTACTTTTTTTTAATATATATATTGTTGGGGGTTTTGGAAAATGGGGTTTATGGCTTACTTTTGCATCATGCATTTCAATTTTTTTTTTTTAATTTAAACAATCATTCTACAAATTTGTGCATGTAACATTTCTAGTTAAGTTGGACAAAATTATATTAGATTCATTGGAACAAAACAAATTTGGATTTATATTGTAAGTGAAATATCCTCAAAATGTAATTGTACTATAATGGCCATGTTGATGTCATGTTTCAGGGTTGGCACAAAAAATATGTAATAAAAGCGACATTCTCAGGTGCAATTATACGATACCAATGGCCAAGTCCCCCTAAAACAAAAAAAAAAAAAAGAAAAACATTAGCCTCGCCCAAAATATTGAGTTGAATACATAAACATCAAATTTAAACCCAATTTCAATTACATTCCCCCCCCCCCTCTCCCGACCATTCGAACACAAGTTCTGGCTAGGATTGTCCTTAGTTCCCTGTGGAGACAATATGTTTTCACTAGCTGCAAGCTCTTAAGAGTGGTTTAGAAATATTATTTTTTTTTCTTTTTTGGTCTCGCTAGGCCTCAAACAAGCCCCCCTTACGACCAATAAACTTTAAGGGGTCTTTGGGGTGATGACATGATATGGTATGAGTTGAGATATAAATTCAACTCAATCTTTGAGGGAGGCATATGACATGATAGATAAGTTCAACACTTCCTTTTACCTCCCAAACTCTAGTTTATAATTTTTTTTGCCATGATACAAGTTTATGTTTGGATTAACTTGGAAAAAATAGTTTCAAAAGTTATTTAGTTTAAACCGTTTTTATAAAAGAAAAAAAAGTGTTTAAAATAAAAACACTATGTGTATGGCAAGTCTTTGTTTAAAATAAAAACACTATGTGTTTGGCAACTCTTTCTCAAGTGTTTATATATGTCAAGTTACAATAAAAAACGACGATAAGAAAATATGAACTAATAATTAAAAATAATGATCATTGGAGTTGGTGAAGGTGACCACTGTTGGAGGTTGTTAGAGTTGGTCTTCGAAAATGGTGGCCGAAGTTGGTCACTGATGGTGGTCGCTAGAGTTAGCTACTGAAATGACAACGAAGGCATCGATGGTGATGAAGGCTGAATGAATTATTGGTGGACATGGTATAAAATATTGATGACATACCAAATTGCCTCCCCTAAATATTGAGTTGAATTTATATCTCAACTCATATAATATCATGTCATCACCCCAAACACTCCCTAAAGTTTATTGGTAAGGGAGCTTGTTCGAGGCCTAGCGAGACCAAAAAAATAATAATAATCTTTTTAAACTATAACGACCCAACTAACAACTACCTAATCGAACCATTACTCAGTGCATGCAACAATTCGAAGAAACGACACTATGCAGAATGGTAAAGAAGGACCCATGCTTTTCATGAAAATTTCTACTTGTTTTAATTTAAGAAATCAGCGCAATAACAAATAAATGAAATTTTGGTTCGGGGTACCCCTAAGGAAAACAATAAAAGAAGCTTTATAAATGAAAATCAGCATAAACAAATAGGGAGACGAATATGAAAACAAGACTAGATTTCATAAAAGAAAACATGCAAATCTAAGCGGAAGCTGCTACGGGTTCCGTGATGCCATCAAGGTTTCTTCCTGTCACTCGCCGACACACTCCTTCCTTTACCTGAAAAACATAAGAGGAAAGGATGAGTAATATTTCTTTTCCCAAAACATAACACAACTTATTTAATATAATATTCCTCAACCCATCAAATCAAGTCTTTTCCAGCCACCACTTAATATTTATTTAACCAAAATATCTCCTAACAAATAAATTCTCCAACTTAAATTCAATTCCAACTTATCCTCATATTTTTTTAAAGTAATCAAGTTCTTAAATCTCACCCAATTTCAAATCTTCACGTTAAATCCAACTTTTAAATCTCCCCCAAATAAATTCAATATTCCACTAATTGAATCAAATCCAAATCTTTTATCACGATTACTTTAAATTGAATTATTTTCTCAACATAATCCAATTAAAGCTTCAAAATTCAAACAACTAACCAAATAATTCAAGATAATAAATTACTTGAAAATTTGGGATGTCACATTCTTCCCTCCCTCGAAAGTTCTAATCTTGGAAAAGCTCAGGGCATTTCGATGTCATCTCATCCTCTCCTTCCCTCGTCGTTTCCTTGAATTCACAATTTTACCATAAAACCATTAACAGTGTTACGTCCTTGTTGCGCCAAGTCTTCACTTCCCTTGCCAAAAATTTAATTAGACTTCTCATAACTCAGGTTCTTCTCTAATGGCAAGGACTCATAGTCTACTATATGAGATGGATCTGTCACGTACTTTCTCAACATCGAGACATGAAAAACATTGTGACGGTGGCAACGCCAACCGATAAGGCATAGGACCAATCCGCTCTAGAATCCCAAATGGCCCAATGAAACATAGACTTAACCTCCCCTTCCTTCCAAACCTCAAAACACCTTTCACTTTCAGGAACATTTTATCCCTTACCACAACTTTAGATCTCGTCATCTCACATTAATCTAACTTTTCTATCTGCTCTGTGATGTTTGCATGTAGACTCTAAACTTTTGGGTAGCCTTATTCATAGTTTGCACACTCAGGTCCTAATAGTTTTCGTTCTCCAACTTCATCCTAGTAAACTAGAAATCTGCAACTATTCCCATACAAGGCTTCAAATGGTACAATGCCACAAATGGCTTGGTAATTCTTATTATAAGAAAACTCGATGAGATGCAACTAGGAGCCCCAACTTCCTAGAAAATTTAATGTGCAACCGTGCAACATGTCCTTTAGAGTTTGGTTCAACGCTTGGCTTGACCATCATTCTATGGGTAAGCTGAACTGAACTTCAATTTAAAACCTATCACTTTCTAAGACACTTCCAAAAATTGGGTGTTAAATTATGGTCTCTAACAGACATAACTAAAATTGGTATCCCCCAAAGTGTGATAACCCCTTTCATATAAAACTAGAAAACTTAAAATGTTGAAAATCAGCAGTACTTTAACTTACTCACTCTTTGAACCCTTGTGAGCTTAGGAAATCGTACTCTTTTGAAACATGTATCTGAACTGGTCGAGCTGGCAGAGAGAAATCTTCATATGTGTGGTGAAACAATTGGTCATACTTGATACAACATAGTCCTAAGATGCGTAGCAAGGAAAATTTGGTCCACTGGGATCCACTTCTACTTTAGAAGCATTAACTGAGATGCCCATCTTGGTAGCTACAGGTGTGAGAAACCACATTGTCCCATTAAATCTCGTATTCATTAGATGTCTAATGTGAAGCTTTATACTACCTAGAGCTGTAAAACTTACTTGCCAAACCTCATGTTACTCCTTAGTCTTAAGACAATTGCATATTACTATTTTGATCATCTTACGAACAAGTCTGGAAATCTCTTTCATAATAAGTTTTCTGAAGTCCTTGGACACTATAGAGCATTAGTCAAACTAAAACACATCTCTTTAACCTCCAAATAACTATATCCAAACCCTGCCGCTAGTTTTTACAATAAAAACCTTCCTGGTTTGTAAATTTGTCTTGAGAATATCCATCTCCATAGAGTCGATCAACTCATCGTCCATGCTAGAAGAAATATACTATATGTGGCGTTCCAAATTCAGGATTCGAAATTCGGATTTGACACCTAATGGCTCTGACATTCTCTTGCGACTTGGCTATGCTACCATGATCAACTCTTAATATAGTTGATACATAAGCACGTGGATTTCAACTCTCTTTTAAACATACCAAACCAGTATGCCCAGAGGCAAAATATTAAGGGGTCTAGAAAACTTCCATAAATAGCTCATGTATCTGCGACTTGCTATTCAACTCTACTATAACTACTTTGTAGGCAACTTTAAGACCGAGAGTGTTCTATTCTCAAGTTCATCTTTTGTGCTAGTAGTCAGCTAGATTAACTACTTAACTTGAACTCTTGTACAATGGATCTCTACTTAGAGTTAGATTTCTTTCACATTTAAACCAAATCCACTAGTTTCTAGTTATAACTTGTACCCTAAATCACAATCCCCTAACTCGTTAATACTTTTCAATGGTGTACCTTCTGACCATTAAAGCCTCAACACTCCATGTCAATAGTTTCAATACAACTATTGCTACTAACAACTCCACTTTAGTCCATCTCTCTTACCCCTTTTATTGTGGAAAAAGATTTTGATGTTGAAACTGAGCTTTACAACCAATATTTTACCCGATTCTTCCCCCATCACATAGTGAGGTCCAAAGTTTCAAATGGTAGTGAGAGATTCTTCTTTTACACCAAAACTAACACCTAGTAACCACTCATAATATGTCTTCAATCCAAACCATATTCAAGTACTTTGAAGTTTTGAACACATTAATTTCCTTTCTTTCCAAAGTAGTCACCTTCCTTAAACACGTTTCTTTAAGACCAACACTTAAGGTGCTTTTCTTTCCTTTCCAAGTGTGACACAAACTCACTACACGAGGTGTAGCTCTTACCTCCTCCATAAGTCTCACCTTCTCAACTAAATTTTCATGTTGTAGAATTCTCCTTCACCAATTTTCATTGCCTTTCAACTCCAAAAATTTCTCTCGTGGTCTCTTTAGCTTAACTAAATCCTTTTCATCTTAACCATGGTATGGGTAACTAAGTACCTTGAGGTACTTCTTGAGTTTAACTCTTTAGTTCAAAAGCCACATTTTTTTTTCTAAGTCCTGTTCAAACTAGCTTTCCTTCCACGTCACACCAACTAAAGAAGGTATTCTTTAGAAAAGTTTGCTCACATGAAGTTCACTTACTTTCCGGCTTGAACATTTTCACTCTTCGAGTACTACACATGAATAACCAAGGTACATCATGCAGTTCATCAACCTTAAACTCCACAATAGTAATCTTGTCATATTAAACCTCAAGAGTTTTCATATGAGAGTCACCAACTCCAATAGCTAGAAATTCCTTGGGATGCCTTATCCCCTTATATAAACCCTTTTTTTTTCCCTTTTTAGGCACGTTATTCGAAGAGCCAAAACACACACTTATTCAAACCACCAATCTTCAGTGCCATAAATGTGATCATGTCCTAATAACCCTTTCAAAATTCTTCTTGAGACAATTGACTTAATGTCAAGCAACCTTTAAATAAACTATAATCTCTTTCTCTTCTCCTTTCTATCTTCAAAACATCCTTAATCTTGTCCTTAAGTACGTGTCTTAGGAAAGAATTCTTTGTAATACCACTAAGCTCAATACCTAATACAAAACACAACAATAGCCCTTGATGAATTATTGTCTATAATAGTTTATTCCTTGGCTTAATCATATATATACTTTTATTCCTAAACTGCCATAACTCTACATAATTTCATCAATCTTTAAGATCTCTGAACTGAAGTATATATATTCCTTTCAAATAGATCTTCCATGAGATAAACTAGCACAAAGTGACCTCATAATATATTTTTTTCCCCTTTTATAGTGCCTTAACTGAATAATCAATTTATAATTTCTATCGAGTTACTAGTTTAGCATTAGAACACAACTGGTGCATTTAAGATAAACAAATATTTTAATGCATAACTTTTCATGGAAAAACCTTTACATGCAAGGCATACCTGGCGATGCCGAAAAACCCCTTGATGGCCATAGGGACAATCTGGACTTACATAGTAAATCAGTCTACAGAACCAATAACTCTTGGCTCTGATACCAACTGTAACGACCCGACTAACAACTACCTAATCGGATCATTACTCAGTATGCAGAATGGTAAAGAAAGACCCATGTTTTTCATGAAAATTTCTACTTGTTTTAATTCAAGAAATTAGCGCAATAACAAATAAATGAAATTTTGGTTCGGGGTACCCCTAAGGAAAACAATAAAAGAAGCTTTATAAATGAAAATCAGCATAAACAAATAGGGAGACGAATCTCAAAACAAGACTAGACAGTTGAACAAGATTTCATAAAAGAAAACATGCAAAACTAAGCGGAAGCTGCTACGGGTCCCGTGATGCCATCAAGGTTTCTTCCTATCACTCGCCGGCACGTTCCTTCCTTTACCTGAAAAACATAAGAGGAAAGGATGAGTAATTTTATTACTCAGTAAGTAACCCTACTACCGGGGTCAGGCTAGGCACCTATGTCCAATAAGTGTGTCAAACATGTGAGATATACATATCTATCATACATCATACTTCTCTAAGTGAATGGTTAGATTCGCCCCACCGTTGGTCATTGGTGTCCACAAACCTCTAGTGAGTCCCTAAAGAGACACTTACCTCTGGTGATCCCGAAGGAACACAGTCTCTGGTGAACCCGAAGGAACACAGTCTCTGGTGAACCCGAAGGAACACAGTCTCTGGTGAACTCGAAGGAACACAATCTCTGGTGAACCCGAAGGAACACAATCTCTGGTGAACCTAAAGGAACACAATCTCTGGTGATCCCGAAGGAACACAATCTCTGGTGATCCCAAAGGAACACAATCTCTGGTGAACCCGAAGTAACACAATCTTTGGTGAACCCGAAGGAACACAATCTCTCGTGAACCTGAAGGAACACCATCTTTGGTGAACCCAAAGGAACACAATCTTTTGTGAACCCAAAGGAACACAATCTTTGGTGGACACCCAACCAACGTAGGGGAGACACCACTACTCATCGTACATGGTCAATAAAGTTCACAATCATTCCATCACATGAATTTATACACTAACAGTAAGGTTCATAAACGTTTAACAACATGGGTTTATATGCTAACAGGCACATATAACTTTAAGACATGGAAATCGCATACAGGCACAGTATCTCATAAGTGGCTCTAGAAACTTACTACATCATGGCAACTACACATATGGCCCGAGGGTGGTTCAGGTAGTAAGATTACTTACATTGAGACTGGGTGCAAATAGCTAACCAAGCAGCCAATTCTCACAAAATGCTTGAGTTAAAAACCCAAAGTGTAACTAAGCCACAATCTTATTTCATACTTCAAACAATGAGTCCAACCAAAATGGACTCTTAAACCCGCTTGGACAACTTGTTTCCGGTTCCAAAATCCTTGGAAGCCTGAATCTAAAATCCAAACTCAATGAGTAACAACAATTAAAACCAATTCACAAAATTACGAGAAAATCAACAATACTTACCAAAACAGTCCTGACCTGACCAAGTCTTGAAATCCTAGCGTAACTCACGAAAAGGGATAATGCTAGAGAGAGCAGCTGGGCAACAACTTGCAAACCCATTGACATCCAAGATTGGCTTAAGTATATATATATATATATATATATATATATATATATATATATATATACTTCTTTAAATTCTCTTTCATTTTCCTTTTCCAAAACCATATATATATATATATATATATATATAAATTTTCCTTTCCCTTTTCCTTTTCCCAAAACATAACACAACTTATTTAATTTAATATTCCTCAACCCATCAAATCAAATCTTTTCCAACCATCACTTAATAATTTATTTAACCAAAATATCTCCTAACAAATCAATTCCCCAACTTAAATTCAATTCCAACTTATCCTCATATTTTCTTAAAGTAATCAAGTTCTTAAATCTCACCCAATTTCAAATCTTCAAGTTAAATCCAACTTTTAAATCTCTCCCAAATAAATTCAATATTCCACTAATTGAATCAAATCCAAATCTTTTATCACGATTACTTTAAATTGAATTATTTTCTCAACATAATCCAATTAAAGCTTCAAAATTCAAACAACTAATCAAATAATTCAAGATAATTAATTTTTTTAAAAAATAAATTACTTGAAAATTTGGGATGTCACATAAACCGCTCTCAAGAGCTTGTAGCTAGTGGGAACATATTGTCTCCACAAGAAACTAAGGAAAATCCTAGCCTTAACTTGTGTTTGAATGGTTGGGGGGGGGGGGGGGGGGGGGAAATTGAA
>QLSR01000200.1:34533-73909 GCA_031780015.1 Citrullus colocynthis
AAAAAAAAAAAAAAAAAAAAAAAAAAAAAAAAAAAACAGAAAGAAAATATGCTTTTACGCCCCAATTGATATTCAAAGTCAAATCTAGCTCGGTTTCCTCTTAATGACTTAAAAAAATTCAACTTACCAAAAATTACTTCTGGTTTCCTTCACTTCTTCCTTTGATCTACAAAAGGGAGAACAAGTGAATAAGTTCACAACGATACTACGTATTTACATTTAGCAATTACGACTGAAAATAGGGTTTACAATTTACCACCTCTTTATAAGAATTTCGTCCTCGAAATTCAGCAACTGCTAACTCCTCGGAAATAGATGTGAATACTTCTTTATCATTTGCTCCTTGGTTTCCCAGGTAGTGATAAGCACTTAAAAAGTGCTTTCTATTCTCTCAAATTAAGAGAGTTTATATTAGATTTCACTTGTTTGCTAGTGGTTTTCAGGTTAAAATGAGGAAAATTAGAAGAAAAGACCAAAAGATCAAATCCGAGCAAGAATATGGTGAAAAAGAGAAGAAAATAACAAAGTTGCCAAAATTGGGGCAGCATTGGCCCGAGAGGGGGTCTATGCAACACAGCCGCAGCACCGTGGCACTCTCTAACAGTGCCGCAACACTATCTTTCCATATTTGGTAGCGCCACGGCACTATAAACTAGTGTCACGGCGCCAGTTTCCATAAATGAAAATGAATGTGTTTTTGGTATGTTTTTGGGCGAGCAACTCTATAAATTTGGGGGTTTCCAGCAGCCCTAATAATTAATTAAAGCATGAAATTTTAGACCAAAAGAGTCACAAGAAGGAGAGAATTGAGTGAGAGTTTATAAAAGAGTTCAAAGAGTGAGTTAGTTGCAAGGAAGAGGAAAGAGTTCAAGATAGTCGTGGTGCCCTTCGAATTCCGACGTGAGAGCCAAGGAGATCGTGACGGTGCTACGTCAATCAAGAGCCTCTTTTCAGTAGAGTTTCCCTTTCTTTACACTATTTCTTTGTTTATTTTGCTTAAACATGTTGCTTCAAGCTATGAGTGGCTAAACTCTTTAGTTTTAGGGTTTTGATGAATTGTTTATGAATTCATGTTGATATTGTTGACTTTCATGGTTTTGTTGGAATGATTATGCTTTTCATTGTTATAGTGTTTAATTCTTGTGGATTGGCCATCTTCACATTATAGATTAGATGTTGAGAGATTGTATGTTTAACTTGATCTATATTAATGAATTGTTGTTAATCTATCACGAGAGTAGTTAGGTTGACAATAAAAGTTGCCAAAGACTATTCTTAATGCCATGTAATTTGTATTGGTTTCAAGAGATTAGTAATCAATCGAGTTGCATGAGAAAGGGTTGTTTTTGAGAGAAAATAACTTGGAATTAAGTTTTTAGACTTAGGCATACGAATGATAATAAAATCCATGAAATCTATAATATTGCATGATGAAATAAACAAGGATTCATTACCCTAGAACTCTCTTTGACTCTTGTGTTTCTCACTATAGTACTTTCCTTATTTGGCGCATATTTTTCTTAACTCACAATATTAATTTCAATCCTCAAATAAAATTGATTCAACTCTAGAATATCTAAGTAACTTAAACCTTCACAATCGGATCTTCAGTGGAACGATATTCAGACTTCACCTCTTATATTATAACTTGACCCGTACACTTGCGGTTAACACTCAAAGTGCGCCTAAAGTTTTTTGGCGTCGTTGCTGGGGATTGAAAGAATGGTTTTTGTTATTTAATATTCATTAGAATTGATAGATCTTAATTTTAGGTGTATATTATTTGGTTGATTATTTATTTATTTATTTTTATTTTATTTTATTGTATTTTATATTTTTCTTTTATATTTTATTTTATTTTATTTTATTTTATTTTATATTTTTTTATGTCGGTTTATGCCTCGAGACAATACTAATATTCTCCCTGTTGATCCCAAGATTGAAAGGACGTGTAGAAGGAATCTAAGGGTTCAACTTAATCACATCGAAGAGATAGCGGAGAAAATACCAAAGGTAATTCGGGACTACTTCCAACCTACATTACTAGCTGTTGTTGCGCAGCAGATAAAATAAAAATTGCTGCTGCGTCTATCTATTATTATTAAGCTTCCTATGCGTTTAACATACTATGCATCTTACTTATGCTTAATGCTATACGTTGGTGATCTGTCAAGTTTTCCTATCCTTTTCCCAAGTATAATCAAAGGAGTAGGTTTTCTCGGTGAGTCCGAGGTCGAACACAGGGATTATGTTGATTCTATATTTAAGTGGATTATATGCGTTGTAGTGGTAACCAGAAATAATTAAGAAAGGTGTTTGTTTCTAATCTAAAGAAAGCGATTACATGTATACTAAACTAAAATGTGGAAGATGAAAAAGCATGCGACACAGCAAAGTCAGCTAGGTGAATTTAATGAATGGGTAAAAACAGGGTTAGGGTTGGTTAACATCTAACATCAGAAACGCATGGTGATATTCTATTCATACTTGCGAATCTTCTCTCGGTTGTCAGCCGCTATGTGTTATATGTCTATAATGCATAGGAGAGTGTTAAGTACCAAGGTTATTCCTATAGACAGGTAACACTTCTTGGCCTTGTCAATTGAGTTCCACAATCACTTACCTCCTCGAGCAGTCTGATTATTACTACTTATATCTATTAGCTAGATGGACATAAGCATCGGATTAAGATTACAATTGACAAGATGCAATAGTTACACTATGGTTCTTATTTAGATGCTAACGTAACCCTCAACCCTTGATAGATTGGTTACTCATGGATTCAAAGTAAAAAGCGAAAAGTGTAGAGAAATGAGTAGACATGGAAGAAATATAGATTGATGAACGGAATACAACTTTAGATATGTGACATCCCAAATTTTCAAGTAATTTGTTTTTTTTTAAATTTATTTTCTTGAATTATTTGGTTAGTTGTTTGAATTTTGAAGCTTTAATTGGATTATGTTGAGAAAATAATTCAATTTAAAGTAATTGTGATAAAAAGATTTGGATTTGATTCAAATAGTGGAAAATTGAATTTATTTGGGAGAGATTTAAAAGTTGGATTTAAATTAGAAATTGGGTGAGATTTAAGAACTTGATTAATTTAAGAAAATATGAGGGTAAGTTAGAATTGAATTTAAGTTGGGGAATTGATTTGTTAGAAGATATTTTGGTTAAATAAATTATTAAGTGGTGGTTGGAAAGATTTGATTTGATGGGTTGAGGAATATTATATTAAATAAGTTGTATTTTGTTTTGGGAAAAGGAAAAGGAAAAGGCAAAGGAAAATGGAAATTTAAATATATATATTTAGGGTTCTGGAAAAGGAAAAGGAAAGAGAATTTAAAGAAGTATATATAGATATATATACTTAAGCCAATCTTGGATGTCAATGGGTTTGCAAGTTGTTGCCCAGCTGCTCTCTCTGGCATTATCCCTTTTCGTGAGTTACGCTAGGATTTCAAAACTTGGTTAGGTCAGGACTGTTTGGGTAAGTATTGTTGATTTTCTCATAATTTCGTGAATTGGTTTTAATTGTTGTTACTCATTGAGGTTGGATTTTAGATTCAGGCTTCCATAGATTTTGGAATCAGAAAAAAGTTGTCCAAGCGGGTTTAAGGGTCCATTTTGGTTGGACTCATTGTTTGAAGTATGGAAGAAGATTGTGGCTTAGTTGCACTTTGGGGTTTTAACTCAAGCATTTTGTGAGAATTGGCTGCTTGGTTAGCTATTTGCACCTAGTCTCAATGTAAGTGATTTTACTACCTGAACCGCTTTCTAGCCATATGTTTAGTTGCCATGATGTAGTAGAATTTCTAAGCCCCATGTAATATAGCATGCTTGTATGAAATTCCCATGTCTAAAGGTTGTATGCGGCTGATGATGCATATGCTTAAACTATGAGATGTTTATGAACAGTACTGTTAATGTATGAATTCATGGAATGGAAGGAGTGCGAATTTGATTGAGCATGTATGATGGGTAGTGGTAACTCCCCTACGTCGGTTGGATGTTCACTAGAGGTTGTGGTCCTTCGGGGTCACTAAAGGATGTGTTCCTTCGGGTTCACTAGAGGTTGTGGTCCTTCGGGGTCACTAGAGGATGTGTTCCTTTGGGTTCACTAGAGGTTTGTGTTCCTTCGGGTTCACCAGAGGTTGTGCTCCTTCGAGTACACTAGAGGTTTGTGTTCCTTCGGGTTCACCAGAGGTAAGAGTTCCTTCGGGGCTCCAGAGGTTTATGGACATCCAAAACCAACTGTAGGGCGAGTATAACTAGTTCCCTATAAAAGTATGTTAGATATGCATGTCTTATGGTTGATGCACTTAAAGGACTTAGGTGCCTAGCCCGGCTCCGGTAGTGGGGTCACTTACTGAGTAATATAATTACTCATCCTTTCATCTTATATTTTNTTCAGGTAAAGGAAAGAACGTGCTGGCGAATGACAAGAGGAATCCTTGATGGCTTCACGGGACCCGCAGTAGCTTCCGCTTAGAACTGCATGTTTTAATGAGTTTTGTTAAATTGTCAAATTTTGTTTTGAAGTTTGTCTTTTATTTTGCATGTGGATTCCTGTTCATGAAATTTTATTGATTTTTGATAGGGGTACACCAAACCAAAACTCTCTTTTATATGTTATGCATTGTTTTCTTGAGTTTAAATAAACACAAATTTCCATGGAAAGCATTGTTTCTTTCTTACTAACCGTACAGTGATTTTCTTGAAAGTTTGCATGCATTGAGTAATGGTCAGAATGTATTAGTCGGGTCGTTACAAGATAGCTCAATGTCTTGACACAAATCTAAAATCAAGATAGAAAAACAAGATAGAAAGCAGGAAAAAGGCGTCAATGTCTTGAGTCGCCAGAATGGAAGCGTGAGGTTCTACTGTGAAGAGGTCAGGCGAAGGGAAGACTCTTCTCTCTAGAGCTATTCATCTCCGGTTGTCTTCTGGAGAGAACTCTGCTGTCACTTAGGAATTCTTACAAGAATTAACAACCCTTTCTCAGCTTGCAGGTCTGCCCTTTTATAGAGGTTGCATTCGTAATCAATGGCAAATCTGCGTGATTAGAGGAAATTGATGTCGTGCGTCCATCTCACCTAATTGCGTAATTCTTGGTTCAATTTAGATCCACCACTTTAGCCACAGATCATGCATGTCAATCTTTCGACAATCTCTCAAGATTCCGATCTGATTTTTTGCTGCCTTGCGTTTCTGGTCATTATGTGTTCATGGAGAATTTTGGCGGATGTCAACGCGTCATGGGTTGCTAACGCATAGTCTTGCGTTGAGAGGTTAATGCATCTACAGGTTGTTCGCGTTCCGTTCGGATCATGCATCCATGAAGAAACGATTGCCAACGTATAGTTCTGCGTTAAGAGGTGGTCAACGCATCGTTTGCATTCTTGCGTTAAAACTTGCGTTTTAGGCTAAAAAAGTAGTAAAATTATTATCTTCATAAAAATACAAGAGTAGAACGCATAGGAAGATTTATTAGTAGAATTTAGCATAAACTACCGCATGCTTCTCTATTTAATCTCTATTTTTCTAAGAAAAAGGCTATAATAACTTGTATTTCTACAAGTTATCACCAGCAAATCAACCAAGCATAATGAATGTGTCCATCAATGTCAACAACTTTGAATTAAAACCGGGATTGATCCAAATGGTTAGAGAGCTAGCCTTTAGAGGAAGAACTAATGAAGATCCTCACAAGCACTTACGGTCTTTCTTAGAAATATGCAGAACAGTAAAGATGAATGGTGTTTCTAACGATGCAGTTAAACTAAGACTTTTTTCCTTTCTTTTTACAGGACCGTGCAAAGGATTGGTTGGAAACCATACCTCCGGATAGCAACACCACATGGGAGATCTTAGCTCAAGCTTTCTTGAACAAATATTTTCCACCAGCTAAATCTCAAAAACTAAGAACGGAGATTGGAACATTCTGCCAACTTGAGCATGAACAACTTTATGAGGCTTGGGAGAGGTACAAGGATCTCTTGAGAAGGTGCCCTCAACACGGTTACCCGGATTAGTTACAAATTCAACTCTTCTACAATGGATTATCAAGCTCAACCAAATCGATCCTAAATGCAACCGCCAGAGGCTCAATATTTTCAAAGAATGCTCAAGAGGTGTATACCATACTAGAAGACTTGGCCACTACATTGTACAATTGGCCATGTGAATGGTCTTCTCCAATCATCCTAAAAGCCACCGGACGATATGAGATGGACGAGGTAAGTTCTCTAAAAGCTCAATTGGCTTCTCTCACTAATGTTTTATCTAAATTGTCTCAAGGAAGCCAAGCTCAAGCAAGTCCACCATCAATAGCTTCCCTTACGGCCATGGCAAATCAACAAGAGCCTAGTGAGTTAGAAGTGGCCAGTTATGTAAATAGAGGACAATACCGAGGTCAACAACAACTTCCGACACACTATCATCCCAACTTGAGGAATCACAAGAACTTCTCATATGCCAACAACAAGAATGTGTTGCAAGCACCTCAAGGATTCAGTGGAGTGGGGAACGCATAAAGGGATAATCAAGGAATCCTCAAGGATAGGAGGAAGATCATGGACGCAGAACGAAGTAAAGGTGAACGCAAAGAGTACAAACGCATAAAGGGTGGTTTTGAGTTGGATTTGGTTACCAAGGGTAAATCATATCATCGGATGTGTGATCATACAAGAGAAGGATTTGTAGTTAAGACTTGACATAAGGGAAGAAAGTTGGACGCATGGTATGATGCGGTAAGGTACAAACGCATGGTATGATGCGGTAAGGTACAAACGCATGGTATGATGCGGTAAGGTACAAATGCATAGTATGATGCGGTAAGGTACAAACGCATAGTAGTGTGTGTTTGGGACATTGACGCCTAGTAGTATGTGGTGGAGAAACGGGTTCAAAGGTATTATGGCGGAGAGTAAAGGAAGTAAGTAATGAAGCTAAAACCTTAAAGGAAATTCAATGGACGCATAGGGGCAGTATGATTGAATGAATAGTTTGTATATTGGAATATGTTGAACGCAAAAGATAAGCTTATAAAGGCTAGGTGGCTTCATATAGACTTGGCACCTTATATGTAAGAGGTGTTAGAAGGCATGTTAAGTATTGCATGCAAGGTAACGCTTGGATAAATATATGGTTGGTTAAGCATGCAGTGAGACATGTGGCAAACAAGTGCAAAAAGAGAGAAGTAGTATGACAAGCCTTCTATTCCAAAGCTATAAATAGGACTTTGGGGGAAAAGGAGCGACTGATGATGCTGAAGTGAGAATTCTTGAGAGAAAGAGGAGAGAGAAGGCAGAAAGGAGGAATCCTTACGTCCGTAGTAGAAGTTTGCGGCCAGGAGAGAAGATATTCTTGACAACTTAGTAATCTTGTGTTAAAAAAGCTATCTTGCGTTTAAGACGAACGATGCGTTCAAGGTGAACCTTGCATCTAAGAGAGGTTGACGCATCCAAAAGAGAAGTAAAGAAGAGTTAGGCTGCACCTTGCGTTAGCTATTAACCTTGCGTTCAAGGGTAGGGTTGCGTCCAACCGAGCGGACAGAGGAATATAAAGCCTTGCGTTCCAGGGTTAGAACGTTACGTTCAAGAAGCTCGGGAAAGAGGAAATAGCAGGAAGAAGGAGGAACTGTTCTTGAGGAAGTATAATGTGAGTAACATTAACATTTTTCTTCAAAATATGATTTCATGAGTTTCAATGAGTAAGTGCATGTGTTTTATTTGAAAAACATTTGAGTATGCTGGTTATTTATTATATGTTTATAAAACGCATGCTGATTTATAATATGTGATTTCATGATTTTACTGAAAAGCATGATATTTGATATTAAAGCTTTGAACTTCGGTTTACTAGAAGCATGCTGTTTTGAGATTATATGATTTTATTTGGAAACGATTAACTTATGAGTTTATGATATGATGTTTCCAAAACATATTTTGTGTATTTATAAAACTTTGGAAAGGGCACCCGAGGCTCAGGGACTTGGAGAAGGCCAAGGGGTAGCTGGGATATAGAAAAGGTACCCAATGCCGAGGGACTCGTAGAAGGCAAATGGGTAACCTGGATATGAATATAGAAAAAGGTACCCAATACTGAGGGACTCGTAGAAGGCAGATGGGTAACCTGGATATGGAAATGGGACGCCAATGCTCAGGGACTCCGAGAAGGCATTAGGGGCGGGCCGGATTATAATACCTATGTGCACATAGAGGAATATACGACGCTGATGTGTTGAGATTACTCCACACAGTTAGGGATAATCGACATTGAGTAGTGTAGAGCTCGGCTCCGCCTCAACTAAAGGAAATTTTTAAGAATGAATTGATTTCATATACAACTATTCTGAAATGAATTTATGTGATTTGATTAAGTTAATGGAAAGTATGATTTTACAGAAATGATGATTTAAATCCATGTCTCATGATTATGATGTATGGTAATTTTAACATGCCTGTTTCTAAGGTAAAGATAGTTTTACAAAAACTGTTACTCAGTGAGCTGTTAGCTCACCCTTTCATATGTTTTCCATTTTTTAGGTAGCATGACAGTTCCCATTGCCGGTCGACGACGAGGTTTGTCAAGAGTTAATGGTATCACAGTCCTAGAAAGTGTAGTTTAATGAATATAAAGGAAGTTCGACAGTGGAAGTCGGCCAGTAAGTCGATGACTGCTGTCTTCACGCTCAGTCTCGAGCTACAGGGGGGTAGTTCGGGATGGGGTGTGACATAAAGATATGAGCATCATGAGCCAAGCACAAAGGTAACATCGCCTTTCTTTACTAGTAAGAACTCT
The DNA here is from genome assembly GCA_031780015.1 of Citrullus colocynthis. NCBI lineage: Eukaryota > Viridiplantae > Streptophyta > Magnoliopsida > Cucurbitales > Cucurbitaceae > Citrullus > Citrullus colocynthis. The sequence goes on from QLSR01000200.1 coordinate 43,342, forward strand.
TTGCATGATAAGCCTCCTTTGAATGGTAAGACTAATGACATGCTTGATGTTAAAGTAGAAAATCCTATGAAGCCTGTTTCTAGGTGTGCTAATTCTCCTAGTACCTCTTGCATGCCTCCAAAACCTATAATGAATTATGAACAAATCATGGAGAAGCATGAAGTGTTGAGTCCGATAAAATCTAAGAGTAATGACTCCATAATGATTATTGACTATATTAGAAAAGATGATGTCCAACCTAATAGTGATTTGTTAATTAACTCACTAAATGCTAATGAATATGTTTGTGAGTGTCAATGTGGGCAAATACTAAAATTTGTAGCTGATCCAAAGCATGAAAGGAAGAAACCACCTTGGGATCCACCGTGTTTCGTGAGCCCCGTCTAGCTAGAAGACATTAAACCAAGTGCTTGTTGGGAGGCAACCCAATTTTATTGCTTTCTTTACTTTTATTTTTATTTTCTTTTCAATAAATCTTTGAGTCACTCATATGCTTTATCTCTCAGGATCTTGGTTTATCACTCAAAGTATTCCTTACACCAAGCCTGTTTGGTGGATTCTCGCTTGCTCCCAGGCTTGTTCTTTCTTTGTTAGATGCTCTTATGCATTGGGGACAATGCATGATTCTAAGTTTGGGGTGGGAGATATCACTCGTACTTTTGTGTGTTTTCTCATCCTGCTATGCATGTTAGTGAAGGTTTTAATGATTATATGCATGTTACTTTTGAAAAATTTTGAAAATTTTGGAGCTTTCAAAGTTAATGGGAATGTTGTTTATGGTTGTGTGCCTTGATGTTGATTGCCCATGATGAGATTCGAATTTGCATAATAGATGACTTATTGTGGAAATTGAATAGCACTATCTTGAGTTAAATTCATTTAAATCCCTCTTAAAATCTCTCATATTCTTGAGCACGTAGCCACTTTAATTCAAAATATTTAACTGAAAAAAGGATTAAGTTGGGTGTATTTGGTTGTCACTCCGAAAGGCCCCATCGGTTAGAGAGTGGAAATGCGTGATAGTTTGTAACCTTAGACTAAGGAAAAAGAAAAGAGTATACATGCCTTTGAGTAAAAGAAAAAAGTGTACACAAAAATGTATGAGCTATATTTGCCTATCTTTTAAATGTTAAACTTGTAATGAATACGTATGGATGAGGGTAAAAAGAGCTGTCTTTACTGTGATTAGTAAGGACGCCTGGAAATTGACTAGGTACGAGTCCCTACAGTGAATGTGTGAAAGCTAGTGCCCCTTGGTAAAAGAGTGCAAGTTTAGGGCCCATGAAAGAAAAAATATATATATGTGATTGAAAGGCACCTTAGTGAACATATTACTCACTTGAACTATATGAATGCTTGAAGATTGGTGCATGAGCTAGAGTAGGGAGAAAACTAAAGAAGCTCTCTTAAGTCTTAATTTGAGTTCTAGCATTTTAAATTGAAAGAGGCTTGCACAGACACATATGGGAGATAGCAAAATTTGGCCTTGAATGATTATAACAATATAGATATACTTGCATGTTTCTATTTAAGCTCTAAATGCTATTCTCTGAGACATGAGTCAATTGCACACTTTTTTATCTAAACTCCCTATTATTTGATTCTATTATTTGCTCGGGACTAGCAAATCTTTAAGTTTGGGGTGGTGATAAGCACTTGAAAAGTGCTTTCTATTCTCTCAAATTAAGAGAGTTTATATTAGATTTCATTTGTTTGCTAGTAGTTTTCAGGTTAAAATGAGGAAAATTAGAAGAAAAGACCAAAAGATCAAAACCGAGCAAGAATATGGCGAAAAAGAGAAGAAAATTACAAAGTTGCCAAAATTGGGGCAACGTCGCAGCAGCGCCGTCCCGAGAGGGGGTCTACGCAACACAGCCGCAACCATGGCACTCTCTAACAGCGCTGCGACGCTATCTTTCCATATTTGGTAGCGCCACGACGCTATAGACCAGCGTCGCGGCGCTAGTTTCCATAAATGAAAATTAATGTATTTTTGGTAAGTTTTTGGGCGGCCAACTCTTTAAACTTGGGGGTTTCCAGCAACCCTAATCATTAATAAAAGCATGAAATTACAGACCAAAAGAGTCACAAGAAGGAGAGAATTGAGTGAGAGTTCATAAAAGAGTTCAAAGACTGAGCTAGTTGCAAGGAAGAGGAAAAAAGTTTGAGATAGTCGTGGTGCCCTTCGAATTCCGACGTATGAGCCAAGGAGATCATGACGGTGCTACCTCAATCTAGAGCCTCTTTTCAGTAGAGTTTCCCTTTCTTTGCACTCTTTCTTTATTTATTTTGCTTAAACATGTTGCTTCAAGCTATGAGTGGCTAAACTCTTTAGTTTTAGGGTTTTGATGAATTGTTTATGAATTCATGTTGATATTGTTGACTTTCATGCTTTTGTTGGAATGATTATGTTCTCCATTGTTATTGTGTTAAATTCTTGTGGATTTGCCATCTTCACTTGATCTATAATAATGAATTTTCGTTAATCTATCACGAGAGTAGATAGGTTGACAATAAAAGTTGCCAAAGACTATTCTTAATGCCATGTAATATGTATTGGTTTCAAGAGATTAGTAATCAATCGAGTTGCATGAGGAAATGTTGTTTTTTTAGAGAAAATAACTTGGAATTAAGTTTCTAGATTTAGGCATATGAATGACAATAAAATCCATGAAATCTGTAATATTGCATGATGAAATAAACAAGGATTTATTACCCTAGAACTCTCTTTGACTTGTGTTTCTTACTTTAATACTTTCCTTATTTGGTTTATATTTTCCTTAACTCACAATATTAATTCCAATCCTTAAATAAAATTGATTCAACTATAGAATAGCTAAGTAACTTAAACCTTCACAATTGGATCTCCAGTGGAACGATATTCGGACTTCACCGTCTTATATTATAACTTGACTCGTACACTTGCAGTTAACACTCAAAGTGCGCATCAAGTAGCTTCTTCTATGCCATAAAACCTTGACCAACTAGATCACCTTAGTTCTTAGAACTTGTTCCTTCTCGTCCAACACTCGAACTAGTTCTTCTTCATAACTCAGATCTTCTGTTAGTTCAATCGGTTGCATCTCAAGTACATGAGTAGAATCAGGAAGATATTTCCTTAAAACTAACACATGAAACACATTGTGAATCTTAAACATCTCCATTGGTAAGGCTGACCTGTATGCTGCAGGTCCAACGCTTTCTAGGATCTCAAAAGGTCCAACATACCTTGGACTCAACTTCCCATTCCTATCGAATCTCAGAACTTCTTTCCACGACAATAACTTTAGGAACACTCTATCACCAACTTCAAACTTAAGAACTCTCCTCCTGTTACCAGCTAACTTTTCTGCTGATTACTGGCTGACTTAAGGTTTGCTTTGATCATCTCCACCTTCTCTGTCGTAATCTGAACAATATCTAGTCCAACCAGCTTTCTTTCTCCAACTTCTCCCCAACACATTGATGTTCTGCACGGTCTACCATATCATTCTTCATACGGAGCCATACCTATACTTGCCTAGTAGCTGTTATTGTAAGCAAATTCCATTAAAGACAAGTGTACATCTCAGCTACCTTTGAACTACAAAACACAGGCTCGAAGCATATCTTTTAAAGTCTGGATCGTCCTCTCTTATTGTCCATCAATCTGAGGATGAAAGGCGGTATTGAACTGCAACTTGGTTCCTAAAGCCTGTTGCAAACTCATCCAGAATTTAGAAGTAAACCTAGGATCCTTGTCCGATATAATAGTCACTGGGACTTCGTACTGACTTACAATCTTATCCACATACATCTGTGCCAATCTATCAAGTGAATAAGTTGCTTTAATCGGCAAGAAACGCACTATCTTGGTCAATCTATCATCAATCACCTAAATTCTGTCAACACCTGTTGGAGTTCTTGGCAATCCAAACAGGAAATCCATCGTAACGTGTTCTCATTTCCACTCAGGAATAGGGAGTGAATTCAACAACCCTGCCGGCTTTTGTCTTCAGACTTTACCTACTGGCAAACTAGACATCTTGCTACATACTCAGCTATCTCCCTTTATACTTGACCACCAATAGAAATTCCGTAACATTCTATACATTTTGGTACTACCAGGATGCATAGCATAAGCTGAGCTATGTGCCTTCTCAAGAATCGCCTGTTTGACTTCCACATTCCTTGGCACATAAATTCTATTATGTTTTAACAATGCACCATTAAATCTAAGCTCGTAGTCCATTCTTTGCTGAGCTTTTACTTCTTCTATTAGTTTCTTAATCATAAGATCTTCTGGCTGCATCTTTATGACCTCATCCACTAGCTTGGGCCTCAGCTGGAAATGTGCCGACAACGTCCCTTTATCAGTCACTTTTAAACTAGCAACACTATTTCTGAATTCCTTGAGTAAAGTATCTCCTATAGCATTTAAAGAACTCATACTACCTCTAGACTTCCTACTTAAGGCATTAGCCACAACGTTCACTTTCCTGGGTGATATTCAATAGTGCAGTCATAATCTTTGATCAGCTCTAACCACTTCTTTTCTCTCATGTTAAGTTCCTTCTGATCAAAGATATATTTCAGACTCTTGTGATCTGTATAAATATGGCATTTTTCTCCATACAAGTAATGCTGCCATTTCTTCAATGCTAAACCACTGCAGCTAACTCCAGATTATGAGTAGGGTAGTTACTCTCATTAGGTCTCAGCTGCCTAGAAGCATAAGCTATTACTTTACCATTCTGCATCAACACACAACCTAACCCCTGGCGAGAAGCATCACAGTAAACTTCAAACTCTTTACCCGACTCTGGAAGTGTCAAGATAGATGCATTCACCAATCTCCTCTTTAGTTCTTGGAAACTTTGCTCATATTTCTCATTCCATTCAAACTTAGTGTTTTTCTTAGTCAAACTAGTGAGTGGTGAAGCTATCTTGGAGAACCCCTGAACGAATCTCCTGTAGTATCCTGCTAAACCTAGGAAACTACGTACCTCTGTCATGGTTTTAGGCCGTTTCCACCTGACTATAGCCTCAGTCTTTTGAGGATCTACAATGACTCCTGCAGCTGACACCACATGACCTAAAAACATGACTTGATCTAACCAAAACTCACATTTACTGAGTTTAGCATTCAACTTCTTTTTCTCAAAGTCTGCAAAACAATCCTGAGATGTTCAACATGTTTTCCTCTATCTCCAAAATTCACCAATATGTCATCAATGAACACAATGACAAACTTATCTAGATAAGGATGGAAAATCTTATTCATCAAATCCATAAATACTGCTGGTGTATTCGTCAAACCAAATGGCATCACCAAAAATTCATAATGTCCATACCTCGTTTTGAAAGCCATCTTAGGTATGTTCGATTCTCTAACTTTCAGCTGGTGATACCCTGACCTCAAATCTATCTTCGAGAACACCTCTGAGTTGATCAAACAGATCGTCTATACGAGGCAAAGTATTTGTTATGTATTGTTACCTTATTTAGCTGGCGGTAATCAATACATAACCTCATGGTGCCATCTTTCTTCTTAACAAACAAAACTGGCACACCCCATGGAGATACACTCGGTCTAATCCTTCAGCTCCTTCAATTCTGCAGGTGCCATATGATATGGTGCCTGTGAAATAGGGTTGTGCCAAATACTAAATCTATAGTAAACTCCACCTCTCTATCAAGAGGCAAACCGGACAACTCCTCAAGGAACACATCTGGATACTCTCGTACTACTGGCACATATTCAGGTTTCAACTTTTCTGTTTTCATTTCAGTCACATGTGCCAAACACTCTTCACAGCCCTTACTTAACAACTTTCTGGCCTTCACTGCCAAGATCACACAGGTAGGAAGAACTCTCCTTCTTCCTTTAAAGATCACCTCAACCCCATCAGGCTTCATAAAACTTTTCCTTCTTAAAGCAATCAACATTAGCATGGTATTTTGACAGGAAGTCCATGCCCAAAATAATATCAAACTCTATCAGATTCAGAGATAACAGATCAGCTAACAACGCCACATTATCAATCACCAATTCGCAATCATAATAAAATGCTTTATAGTTACAGATTAATCAACAAGAGTATGCACTAACAAGGCATCAGGCAAAAGCTTAAACTCCTATTGTCTTGCACAGAAAACACACGAGAAACAAATGAATGGCATAGCTGATAAATAAATTAACCACACTTTACTAACAAGTAATAACACTATAAAATATCAATCATTGACCTTTCCCTCGTTTTCCAATTTAACTCAACACCAGAGATAAATAAATGCATTGTTCCTGAGTTAATTACACATAAATACTCTTAAGGCCAACATGTAATGTACTCAACATAATAGTTGAAGTCTCCTCAGCTACTGTTGAACTATGCCATATTCTTCCTGACGGCTTTTGTCTACATATTTGACAACCATGTCTTACTTTGGTATTACATCCATCAATCTCTTCTTTTAACTAGAGTTTCCTTTACTCTTATATAGCCTTAGTTAAATTTTAGAGTCAACCTACTCTATACTAACTAATCACTAGATTATGATTCCTCTTCTGCAAGTCTCACCCATACCACTTGCACATAACTAACCCATTAGTTATAACTATCATAATTTATCCAATCTCAAAACTCGTTTCTCTTTCTAATACTGAAAAACTCAGTATAATGCTTATCCTGTAGTCATACCCAGGTTTACCACACCGTAGTAGACTAAACATATGACCTAGCATAGCTCGCACATGCCCAATGTCATCAAAGAACATGCGACCCTGCTGAGTGTCACAATCTAACTTGGAGATAGTAGATTATGACCCCACGTGTGCAGACAGTGCAATAGCGACACAAGAGTGTCGACACAGTTGGCAATGACAGAGGGCCAAGAGAAGTGCCGTGGTGCGACCAACGAGGACGGTGCATCACCCAACACACCAAGGTAGGTGGATAAACGTGTCAAGCTGAACAACAAGTAAGAAGACAAGCATCAATGCCATCAGCAAGTGTTAGTGGCAAAGCCCAATAGGGGCCACGTGGGGACCTCGGGCCATGACCTCAGAAGTAGGGGCATCGTTGTGAGTTTGGGCGAGCAACTCTGGAGTTAGATCCATGTCGATAGAGGATGGAAGCACATCAGATTCTGTGTCTATCGGAAGTCAGACGGGCACTCTATGGGGTCGAGTGACCCCTCGCCAAGTTGCATATGCATGGGTGCCAAAGAAGAAAATGTTCAGAATGTACTATAAGGGGGAAGGCATGGTGTTGGCTCTCCACCACCCCTGGGCCTTAGGGCCTAAGCGAGCTACCCCATGGCACATGAGTGTGTCATGGCGTGGGCGAGTGCCGCGGGACGAGCGTCTCGGGCATCTTCCTGTGAGGAGGAGTAACTCAAGGACAGTGTCGGGTGGCACGGGTGTGCCGACATTGCGCCTCCTCGGGTGAACTCGAGGTTGCTATATATGGCCGGGTTCCGGCACGATATCCTCGTATGCCGTAGTATGGTCGCAAGTGTCGCCATACCGAGGTAGGGTCCGAGTTGAGGGATGTCTTATTGGTCCCCACAAATATACGAGTGACCTAAGCGTCGATCCCCGATGGGCGCATATGTATGTGAAAGAGGGACTCGTAATGTGTGAGGGGGCGATGTACAATGTTGAGAGTAAATCTGGTTGTAGACGATGAGTTGAGAACGTTCTTTGAGGCAAGGCCATTGACGGGCGAAAGGATGCCCACAGGGGTGATAGGTCGAACAGGCGTTCGAGACAAGTCGGGAAGCCAGAGGAGGGGAAGTTCGAGTGAGGCAGTTAGGACTCGCCCAAGGTCCGACAGAGTATAAAGGTTCGAGAAAAGAATGTATTGGCTATGAGTTAGCCTCTAGGCTGGCCATGCGCGAGAGAATGTCATGGCGCCGCACAGTTGGAGAAGTACGACTGTGACATTTGGTATCAGAGCCACTCCTTTTTAGCGGAGTCGGACGAGAGAGAAGGAAAAAGCTTGAAGGGGAATTGAAGACGCCACAAATGTGTTAAGAGTGCCAATTCGACAGGGCAGTTGCGAGTCAGTATCAGAGACACGCTGTTAATGTTGAGTCGGACATCAAAGATAGCCCAGTTGCCATGAAAGGGACGCCGCAGTTGTGTCAAGAGTGCCAGTTTGGCAGGACAGTTGTGACAGTCCCTTTGAAAAGAGACAGACGAGGGGTGGAAGCCTGACTCTTCGTGTCCCAACGAATGCCAAAAGTAAGGTTCCAGGTGGGGGGGAGTCAAACCCATCAGAAAGCAAGAACCAAACTCTGCCGCCTTGGAGTTTGGCTGTTCTGAGATCCCAATAAGGTCAGAGAGAAAAAGGGTTCACAGTGCTCTCAAAAAGGGTACCGTGGAGCTATCTTAAAAGCCAAAGGCGAATGACCCGCAAAAGAAGGAAGTTACGCGTCAATGACCCGTGATGAAAACTAGTCAGAGACAGAGTGTCGGAAAGGAATAGGGAGGTGATAAGACATTGACAAATGCCAAGTGGGCAATGGTAGAAAAGAAAAGAAGTTATCTACGTTTGCCCGCATTGGGTTTGCATAAGCCAGGGAAGTTCTAAGAGTGGCAAAAAGGGCCAAGGGAAGTCCTAGAGGCGACATTCGCTTTCCTCGATTCCTTCCTAAGTCGAGAAGTTATGCGTGCAAGTAAACAAGTCTACCTGTTGTCTACAGAGGAAGCATAAGTTAAGGGAGAGGGCTTGGAGAGAGGCGAAGACTGTAATCCCCTTCAAGACGAGTTCAGATAGTCACTTTCGTGGTAGAGAAAGGCCAGGGTGACACTTTGCGCAAGTCAAGAAGAAGCCAGTTAAGAACCGTTCAAAGTCGATGTCAATGGGTGTCAATGTTCGTCTAGTGCGGAAGATGTGAACAAGAAGTAGACAGTCACTTAAGAGATACCTCAATAGGGTATGGTGACATCCAAGTCACCCGAAGGGGAAGAAATGCAAAAGCGAAGAGGACCAGAAAGATAGGCAAAAGAAATGCACAAAAAAAAAAAAAAAAGAGGAAAAGAGAGAAACCGAAGGGTGAACCAGGTAGGTGCCTTCGGAAGAGCCGTTCGTCGTCAGAGAGGCGACGCTAAGTGGCTACTAACGAAAGGGCCAGAAGTCAAAGAGACCACGTCGGCTAGAACGTAAGAGCGAGATTAAGCCAGAGAGGAGTCCCGAGAGTGGACATTGTGGCCAGGAGGAGCCACCCTAGAGGGAAGTAACTCGAGGAGAGGAGTTGCTTATCCGGTAAAGTGCTTCAGAAAGTCGTGAGCGCGCAGGTTCCTGAATCATCCCCTGAGAGGCGGATGGTGGGGGTGGACTTCGCCAGTGAGAGTCTAAGAAAGCCAAGACTAGCTCAGGTGGAGGAGCGTCAGAAAAAGAAAAAAAGAAAAAGAAAGGAAAAGGGAAAAGAGTAAGAATGAGGAAGCAAGCAGCGGGTTCCAGTGGAAGCAGTGTTGCAAGCTTCTCAGCCACAGCAGATGGCACACACAAGAAAATCTGACTCGAAAGGAAGGAGTCATCTCGAAAAGGAGCAAGGGAAGAAAGGTTGACGGCCTCCGAAGGAACTCAGTTTGTCAGTAGTCCAGCGGGACAAAAAAAAAAAAGGGTCGAGCAAAACTGCTTGAACCAAGGGCAAAGAGGCCCAAGGGTGACCCAGGATCTGGAGGCGGAACATTCCGGCCAAGTCCTTGAGTAGGGCGCAAGTAGGCCACAAAGGAACGACCTCCCAGGAACCGTCCGAAGTGGATGGTCCGTGGATGTGCTGAAAAGTGAGAAATGGAGACAATCAGCCAGTCTAATGAAGAAGAGTGTCATCGAGGGCGATGACGAGAATAAGTGGGGGAGAGTGTCTCAACCCCCATGCAAGTCAAAAGAAGTGGGTTGCACCCCAAATGGGTCATCAAGGGCGATGACAAGGATAAGTGGGGGAGAGTGTTACAATCTCATGTGAATCAAAAGGAGATTGTACCCCAAGTGTGTCATCGAGGACGATGACATTATAAGTGGGGGAGAGTGTCACAATCTAACTTGGAGATAGTAGATTGTGACCCCACGTGATTAGACAGTGCAGTAGCGACACAAGAGTGTCGACACAGTTGGCAATGACAGAGGGCCAAGAGAAGTGCCGTGGTGCGACCAACGAGGACGGCGCATCACCCAACACACCAAGGTAGGTGGATAAACGTGTCAAGCTGAACAACAAGTAAGAAGACAAGCATCAATGCCATCAGCAAGTGTCAGTGGCAAAGCCCAATAGGGGCCACGTGGGGACCCCGGGCCATGACCTCAGAAGTAGAGGCATCGTTGTGAGTTTGGGCGAGCAACTCTGGAGTTAGATCCATGTCGATAGAGGATGGAAGCACATCAGATTCTGTGTCTATCGGAAGTCAGACGGGCACTCTATGGGGTCGAGTGACCCCTCGCCAAGTTGCATATGCATGGGTGCCAAAGAAGAAAATGTTCAGAATGTACTATAAGGGGGAAGGCATGGTGTTGGCTCTCCACCACCCCTGGGCCTTAGGGCCTAAGCGAGCTACCCCATGGCACATGAGTGTGTCATGGCGTGGGTGAGTGCCACGGGATGAGCGTCTCGGGCATCTTCCTGTGAGGAGGAGTAACTCAAGGACAGTGTCGGGTGGCACGGATGTGCCGACATTGCGCCTCCTCGGGTGAACTCGAGGTTGCTATAAATGGCCGGGTTCCGGCACGATATCCTCGTATGCCGTAGTATGGTCGCAAGTGTCGCCATGCCGAGGTAGGGTCCGAGTTGAGGGATGTCTTATTGGTCCCCACAAATATACGAGTGACCTAAGCGTCGATCCCCGATGGGCGCATATGTATGTGAAAGAGGGACTCGTAATGTGTGAGGGGGCGATGTACAATGTTGAGAGTAAATCTGGTTGTAGACGATGAGTTGAGAACGTTCTTTGAGGCAAGGCCATTGACGGGCGAAAGGATGCCCACAGGGGTGATAGGTCGAACAGGCGTTCGAGACAAGTCGGGAAGCCAGAGGAGGGGAAGTTCGGGTGAGGCAGTTAGGACTCGCCCAAGGTCCGACAGAGTATAAAGGTTCGAGAAAAGAATGTATTGGCTATGAGTTAGCCTCTAGGCTGGCCATGCGCGAGAGAATGTCATGGCGCCGCACGGTTGGAGAAGTACGACCGTGACACTGAGCTCGCACATGTTCAATGTCATCAAAGAACATGTAGCCCTGCTGAGCTTACACACATCTAGTATCGTCAACAATGGCGAACCCTAGATAATGACTACATAGAAAATCTTCCTAAACCAGCACCCAACCTTTAGCATATGTAATATCTATGGTACCCATAAATACTATGTCTCATAGGCTTTGAATTCTCTCGATCCCCACTCTCCTTTCAGGATCTTTCTCATACTAATTTAACATTATCAGTTAATCACTAAATTATTCAAATAAACATTTAATTTTTTACAAGCTCATACCTGCTGGAAGATCATTAGAATTTCCCCTCAAACTTTCCTAAGCCTCTAGTAGCTCGTGAAGTTCCGACATGTGCTTACCTACCTCGTCTGTTTGCTAACAATAATTTCCCGCAATCCTACTATATTGCAACTTTCATACTTTGGACTTACAACATTCAATCTCTCTTTCCCAAAATCTTATGCTCTAATACCAACTTGTCACACCCCCTCCTAGGTACTCCCTTAACCTAGGAGAAAGTGTGAGGACAGCGGACACTGACTCTCTTACGACATCCACTATCAACCTTATACCTTTACCAACACTTAATAAGCAGATACATAAAATGATTGAGCATCATACTTTAACAAGGATTAAACTATCATACAAACATTGATTTACATTTAAACCAATAATTTCATAAGTTCACCAATCATCGTCGTTAACCCTCTATATGTACAACATAAGTTTAGTTCAACTATTTACAATGCTCAAAATTCACAGACACTGATGGTGATAGGCCTAGACGAGTCGCTGCGTAGGCTAAGCACCCCAGACTCGCTCGCTACCTGAAAAACAGGAAAACAGGGAAAGCATGAGCTAGGTTACCTAGTGAGTGACATATTTAATAAAAACCTTCCTTTAACTCGGAAACTAATCAAACTGTAATCATTTTATGTCAATACGTATATAGCATCAATTCAAAGTCATATCCAAGCAAAGCATGCTCAAGTAGCATTGTCATACCATATATGTTCATTTCCGAAAAAGAAACACAAAAATTCAGTACATTGCAAAAACATTTTCCTTAGTTGAAGCGGAGCGGAGCTCAACACTACTCAACGTCGAAAACATCCTTAGTTGGGGCGGAGTAATCTCGACACACCCAACGTCCCATATCCTTAGCTGTGTGGAGTAATCTCACCACAACAGCGTCTATCATACCTCTATATGCACATAGATATCAAATCGTGGATTACATAGATATCATATCGTGGGTTAAATACCTTCTCTGAGTCCTTCAGTACTAGGTCCCATATACAAGATTTAGGCCACCCACATGCCTTCTCCGAGTCCTTCAGCATTGGAGGCTATCTCTATACACAGGTTACCACATGCCTTCTCCGCGTCCTTCAGCATTGGGAGCCTTTCTTTTAAAACATAACTCAAAAGTAACATGCTTTGAAAATAACATAATAAAAATTCACGAGTTTATAACATCTCAACCTTCCACATATTCCTTAACATTCATCATACTTCCATGAAAATAGAGATTAATATATAGCATGCAGTTGGGATTTTTTTTTAATTTTGATTTCTTGTTGCACAAAGTATATTATATGTTATAATTTCCGTACAAAGATGCATCGAGAATTACTCAAGTATGATCATTAATAAGCAAGTTTTCCTATAAAAGCCCAAGTATAAGCTCTTATATGTTTCCTCGTGAGTCTAGGGTCGAACGCGGAGATTTGTAATAACTACGCGTTGAGAATAGATACAAGACTATGCGTGACTCTATAAGTATTATGTGCATGAGTTGTATGTACCTAAAACTATACATAAAGAATGAATAAAAATTCCTACAACTAATAATGAGGTAGACGCAGCGAGGGTTAGTCAAATATCATTTAGTGTCAGATAGCATGTGTTGAGAATGACGGTGGAACCATGCGATAAAAATAGAGTTAACGCAAGAGCTAGTTGTTACTTAAGCATATCTAAGTATAATTACATACTTACAAACTTTGAGTTTGTGAATCCATCTCTCGATGTTTCGACGCCACATTAATCTTATCTCTAAGACGCATGGTAAGTTTGCTTTAGCAAAAGATGAACTACATCTCTGAACCTCATCTAGTCTTGATAAATGCTAAAGATTAACCATCCACTCTCTCAAGCTAGACAGTCGTGCTTGTTAAATTTGTTTGTCAGACAAAGCTATGCAAGCTAATGATATGCATTAATCAATATGTAACATACTTAGTATTGCTTAAAAGAAAAAAAAAAAAAAACTAGCTTCTATCATCTAACTCATTTAATATGAAAACAACATGGTGTAAAGTATTTAATATGGAAATAAATGGAAGATAATCGTCAATCGAACTTATATTAAGAAAATAAACCATTCTCTCGAATGTCATTAACAAAAAATAAGTAAGAAGGAGGGAAATGGAGATAAAACAGAAATGGAAGATGTCGAGCCGCCACTGGCAACGTCTTGTTTCATGGAGGCTTGAGATGGTAACTATCTGATACATAAATGGCATAAGGTGAAGGTTCTCACTCACTGGGAGACGATTCTGAAAATTCTCAGAATCTTTCTCACAGGAGCTTGAAATGGAAGATGGTTATGGTGAGGGAGAATTTGTGCAGAGCTTTCGCCTCTTGAACTTGTTTCTCTCCTCCTTTTGAATGGAGAAGCTTTGGGCTATTTATAGGCATCGAAAAGTTGAACTCATGATGACCTGACACCTTTACATTAAATTCCATGCCCTGCTGAGCAGACTTTTCACATCGTTGGCCCATTTGTTCTGCCATGATCTGATAGCGTGTTATCCTTTTGCATATTGACATGACAGCTTTTGCCTAGGCGTCTGTATCTATTTTTTCTCAACGCATGGTCTCGATGCATGGGTTTCCATTTCTTCTCACAGCAGCTTTCTCTCTAGTACTTGGGTTATTTGTGCTTTTCTTCTTCTTAATTCTCCATTAAGAACAGAAAAGCTCATAATTTTTCAGGTATTTTCTTTTATAAATGGTGCCAACGCATGGTAATACCTTTTTAATAATTCAACTACCAAAATCATGCGTTTTGCTCTAAAGTTACTCTAATTAATTCAAATAGTGACTATAATAACTTGTATTTCTACAAGTTATTGGTGCTCAATAGGGGGAATGGACGTCGGTTAGGCGCTATGCGATTTAGGGGCTAGCATTAACTTAATGCCCTTATCTATCTTCAAGAAATTGGGGATAGGTGAAGCAAGGCCCACAATAGTAACACTGCAGCTTGCCGACCGATCTATTAAGCATCCTAAAGGGAAGATAGAGGATGTCCTAGTAAAAGTTGATAAGTTTATCTTCCCGGTAGATTTCATTATCTTGGACTACGAAGCTGATAGAGAGGTGCCAATTATCTTAGCAAGACCTTTCCTAGCAACTGAGTGCACACTGATTGACGTCCAAGAAGAAGAGCTGATGATTTACGTAGATGATCAGCAGGTAAAGTTTAATGTCTTTAACGCATTAAAATATCCTAATGAAATTTGAATCTTGCCAGATGATAGAAGATATTACGTATGAAGGTATAGCATCACGGATGCAGAGTCAGAGAATGAGGAGACTGTTGAAAAAGATGAAGAATTTGAAGAGGAAACGATTAAAATGATCTCGGACAAAGTCTTTGAATCACTAGACTTAGACAGCAGAACAACAGCAAAAACTAAGCCATCTTTAGAAGAACCGCCCACATTGGAACTAAAAGCCCTACCAATGCATCTTCAGTACACATACTTAAGAGAGGAGAGTGCATTGCTCATAATCATATCCTCTGCGTTAAGCCCTGAACGTGAGGAGTCTTTATTACATATTTTGAAGAAATACGTGAAGGCCATTGGATGGGACTCTTGTAGACATCTGATGAATCAGCCCCTCATACTGTATGCACAAAATCAGTCGGGAGGAAGAGAAAGAAGGTTCCATAGAACGATAGCGCAGACTCAACCTACCATGAAAGAGGTTGTCAAGAAGGAAATAATCAAGTGGCTTGACGCAGAAGTCATATACCAAATCTCTGACAGAAGTTGTGTGAGTTTAGTTCAATGTATGCTGAAGAAAGGGGGGATGGCGGTGATAACCAACAGCCAAAATGAATTGATACCAACAAAAACAGTTACTAGATGGCGTATTGGCATGGATTACTACAAGCTGAATGCGGCCATAAAGAAAGATCACTTCCCGTTACCATTCATCAACCAAATGCTCGACAGGTTAGCAGGAAATGAGTTCTTCTATTTTTTAGATGGTTATTTCGACTACAACCCGATAATGATAGCACAGAAGACCAAGAGAAGACGACTTTCACATGTCCATATGACACCTTTGCGTTGAGACGCATGCCTTTTTGGTTGTGCAACGCACCAGGGACGTTTCAAAGATGCATGATGGCCATATTCTCAGATTATTTGGAACATTCCGTGGAAGTGTTTATGGACGACTTCTCGGTATTTGGTGATTTCTATGATGAATGCTTAGCCAATTTGGAGCGTGTAAGTTAAAGGTGTGAAGACACAAACTTGGTCCTCAACTGGGAAAAATGTCATTTCATGGTAACTGAGGGTATTATGTTGGGGCACAAAAATTCTAAGTTTGGGTTGGAAGTTGATCAGGCCAAGATAGATGCCATTGCAAAGTTGTCGACTCCTACAAACGTGAAGACACTGCAAAGCTTCTTAGGCCATGCAGGATTCTACAGAAGATTTATTTGGGGTTTTTTCGCAAATTGCTAGACCACTGAGAGCATTATTGGAGATTAATCAAGAATACAACTTTGATGAATCATGCCAACATGCGTTTGAGTTGCTCAGGCAAGCTTTGATTACAGCTCCAATTTTAGTTGCTCCTGACTAGTCTCGCCCATTTGAACTGATGTGCGACACAAGCAACTATGTAGTAGGAGTTGTACTGGGGCAAAAAAAAGAAAGAGTTATGCATTAGATATTCTATGCCAACAAGACTTTAAATGATTCTTTGGAAAAGTACATAATCACGAAGAAGGAGATGTAGTCTTTGCGGTGGACAAGTTTAAAGCCTATCTTATAGGTTCAACAATCACAGTTTATATTGATCATTTTGTGATCAAGTACCTAATGGCCAAAAAGGTGCAAAGCCATGACTCATTGGATGGATTCTGTTGCTGCAAGAATTTGATATTGAGATTAGAGATAGAAAGGGTACAGAGAATCAGGTTGCGGACCATCTTTCTCGAATGGAGAACAAAAAGGTCCAAGAAGGTTGGAGTGATATTGAAGAACGATTCCCTGATGAGCAGCTGATGAATGCAGAGGGAAATGAACCATGGTATGTAGACATAGTAAATTACTTAGTTTGCAAATAGTGGCTCGATGATTTCAATACACAGCAAAAGAAGAGGTTAATGCACAAGAGAAAGTTTTACTACTGGGATGAACCCTATCCGTATAGATTAGGTCCAAATCATATCTTGCGTTGATGCGTCCCAGAATATGAGAGGTAGAGTATTTTAGCTTGTTGTCATGAAGCCCTATGGAGGACACTTTGGTGGACAAAGGACTGTCGCAAAGGTTCTTCAGAGTGAATATTTTTTGCCAACATTATTCAAGAACGCAAGGGCATACGCAGTGGCATGTGATTGGTGCCAACAAACGAGGAACATCTCTAAAAAAATGAGATGCCATTAAATTCTATCCTCGCAGTGGAGTTATTTGATGTATGAGGCATCGACTTCATGAGACCATTCCTCCCATGATGCATTAATCAATATATTTTGGTAGCAGCTGACTTTGTGTCCAAGCGGGTGGAAGCCATTGCATGTGCGAAGAATGATGTGATCACAATCTCCAAATTTCTAAAGAAGTACATCTTTTCACGTTTTGGAACGCCAAGGGCTATCATCAGTGACGAAGGTACGCACTTTGTAAATCGCATAGTTGCTAGTTTGCTGATCAAATTTAATGTCAAACACAGGATCACAACAGCATATCACCCACAAACCAATGGCCAGGCTGAAATTTCAAACTGGGAGATAAAGTCCATTCTTGAGAAGGTAGTAAGTACTTCAAGGAAAGATTAGACACAGAGGCTAGATGAAGCCCTCCGGGCATATAGAACAGCATTTAAAATGCCCATTGGCATGTCTCCATACTCGTTGGTCTTTAGAAAGGCATGTCATCTTCCATTGGAATTAGAACATAAAGCCATGTGGGCATCCAAGAAGCTGAATTTAGACTTGGACGCAACAGGAGAAGCAATGAAGCTTCAATTAAATGAGCTAACGGAATGGAGGCTAACAACTTACAAGAACACAAAGTTGTACAAGGAAAAAACCAAGAGATGGCACGACAAGCACATTAGTAAGAAAATACTCCAAGTCGGGCAAAAGGTTTTATTATTTAACTCAAGGTTGTGTTCGTTTCCAGGAAAGTTCAAGTCTCACTGGTCCGGTCCATTCGTAATCAAATGGGTGTTTCCACACGGAGCAGTTGAATTAATGAGCGAAAATGGAACAAACTCCTTCAAGGTCAATGGGCAGAGAGTGAAGCCCTTTCATACTGGAGAACTTGCACGAGACAAAGTCTCCATTGAGCTACATGAACAGAACTGATGAGCTTGCGTCGGAAGGTCCTTGCGTCGCTGAACTCTTAATTTTCTAGGGACCCTTTCTTTTGCCCCTGCTTTCTTTACATTCAATTATAGGAGTAGTGTAAGTAATATAGTATGAATCTTTGGTATGATTAGCTACTGTTTGTCGGAAGTAATCACTCATTACAGTTCATATTTATCGTCATTATAAGGTCTATACGATTTTCTATAGAGGACCTCTGCGTCTTTAAGATTATGATGATTAAAATGCATGGGATTGATTAGCCATTGCATATTCTCAGAAGCACTTGTGTGCTCTTTTGCGTCACAATATCTTCTTCCATGCACGTCTGGTGTGCGGCTTAAGATATTGCCTAGATCAGAGGTGTTAGCCTTACTTTTATCTTTGGAAGATGGAAAGCAAAGTAGGCGGGTGGTTGAGAAAGAAATGGCCAAGAGCCTTTGGCATGAGTGGTGTGTGTAGCCGGTAAGAAGGTGGGCTAGGTGAAGACCTTGGGTAGTCGAGCACTAAGCATGAGGGATGATGTGTTGGCTTGGTAAGGCATGCGTCCATAAGGGTGAGCATGGGTGATGGTTGGTGTGTTGAGCAAGTGGCTATGCATTAGTTGAGGTTAGTAAGGGGGATGCATTGGGAGCTATGCGTCCAAGAGGGCCTATGGGGCTAACGCATGGTGCTATGCGTTCAAGCTAAGTGTCCAAGTTTGCCAAGGGGGTTGCGTGCATATATTGAAGGAAGAAGTGAAGGAAGTCGGAAATATTTTTGGTAAATGAATTCTAGATCATTACGAGGTAAATAGAGTTTAGGAGTTACCTTATTTATTTGCAAATAAAATAAAATAAAAATAGAAAAAAAAAGAATGAAAAAGAGAAAGTGGAAGTAAGTCGGCAGCCCGTTTAAGTGTGTGAAGCTGAGTTTCGATCATTTTCTCCATTTTCAAAGATTTAACCGACTCCATCTTTCAGCGGAGCAATGAAGAGAGGTAGAAGAAGGAGTCTAGGGCAAATTCGTGTAGAATTCTAGTCGGTTTCTTGGTGTAATTAAAGCTGGAACAGAAGGTTTGGTTGCTGTCACGCAATCTGAGCAAGGTCTGGTATTTGGAGGATAGTGAGCTGTAGAGATCGAGTTTAGGGCTAAACATTTGAGGTTAGTAAGTAAATGCAATTCTTAACAACTCTTATGAAGGATGGTTGAGCTGAATATGAAGAGAAACATGTTAAATTTTAGGTGGAAGCGACTAATACAAATTTCTCGAGTGATGTATAGTAGCCGTGAAGTACATTGGGAATATTTGTCGAACGAAGAGAAGTTAAGCTCTAAAATCTTGAGGTCAGCTTGAAAACACATTTTTTTACAAATTTGTAGAAGAAAATAAGTTCTAGTTCGGGCTAGAAATACGACTTTTAACAGATAGAGGTGAAAATAGAAGTGAAGACAGACGCAGAATGAGATGAGTATCGGTAGAGGAAGCAGCAACACTAAAGGTATAAGGGTGAGCAGCAAGACGAGTGTCGTTGGTGTCGCTGGAGGCTTTTTGCTCACAACTCTCACTCAGTATCTCTGGGTATCGCTAGTCTCACTGGTGTCACTACTCTCGCTAGTCTTGCTAGTTTACAGTTACACTGTACAGTTTGGTCTTTTGCTTGCATTTCTTGGTTTAGTGCCGCTAATGGTTTGAATCTCGCTCATTAGTGAACTCTGTTATGAAATGTAGCCTCAGTTGAGCATTTCTTTATGGAATATAGTCTCTGTAATGGTTTTTTTCATGAAGTACAGTCTCGGTGGTGAATAATAGAAATGTCTAAGGCTTCTTTGCTATGTAAAAAGGAATTTTAAGGAAATCTAACAAAGGGAAACGTATTATTATAGGCTGAGAGAAGCTAGGAAAGGCGTATAACCCACTAAAGGCTCGGGACAAGTTGTGAGTGACAATTTTATTTAAAATGAGTCTACTTTAAACAAAGTTTTATCGTTGTTAGATTATGTTTGGAAACATGTTCATATGTTTGTGCATTCACGGGTTTTAATGTGCATATTATGTGTTTTACATTGGAAATCATTTGAAGCATGCTAGTTGATAAACGAGTTTTACGAAAGGCATGTTGTTTATTAACCTATGATTTTATGGAAAGCATTAATGCTTGTTAAACTCGTGAATTTATATTATGCTATTTCCAAAGCATGTTGTTTTGTTTTAATGATATTTTGGAAAGGCTCCCAATGCTGAAGGGCACGGAGAAGCCATGTTGGTAGCCGGGAAATAAAAATGGTTCCCAATGCTGAAGGACTCGGAGAAGGCATGTGGGTAACCTGAGTATAGAGATAGCCCCCAATGCTGAAGGGCTCGAAGAAGGCATGTGGGTGGCCTAAATCTCGTATATGGGACCTGGTACTAAAGGACTTGGAGAAGGTATTCGGGTAACCCAGGATATGATATCTATGTGCACATAGAGGGATGATAGTCTCTGTTGTGTTGAGATTACTCCGCACAGATAAGGATATTTAACGTTAGGTGTGTCGAGATTACTCCGCCTCAACTAAGGATGTTTTTTACATTGAGTAGCGTTGAGCTCTGCTCTGCCTCAACTAAGGAAAATGTTTTTGAAATAAACTGAATTTTCGTGTATCTTTTTCTGATATGAACATATATGGTATGACAATGTCACTCAAGCATGTTTTGCGTAGATATGACTTCGAATTGATGTTATTTATGCATTATTTTAGAATGATTACAGTTTGATCAGCTTCCGAGTTAAAGGAAAGTTTTTACTAGATGAGTCACTCACTAGGCAACCTAGCTCATGCTTTCCTTGTCTTTCTGTTTTTCAGGTAGCGAGCAAGTCTAGGGTGCTTAGCCTACACAGCAACTTGTTTGGGCCCACCATCAATGTCTGGAATTTTTAGAATTGTAAATACTTGATCTTAAACATGTGTTTTTCATATAGAGGGTTAAGGGTGGTGTTGATGAACTTATGTAAATATATGGTTTGAGTGAAAATCAATGTCTGTATGATAGCTTAACCCTGGTTAAAGTATGTTGTTCAATCATTGTGTATATCTGCTTATTAGGTGATGGTCAAAGTATAAGGTTGGCAGTGGATGCCGTAAGAGGGTCGAAATCTGCTGTCCTCACATTTTTCCTGGGTTAAGAGGGTACCTGGGAAGGGGTGTGACAAGAGGGATATAGCGTTAATGAGTATTTGTAATAAATGTTGATGGCGTTACTTTCGACCATTTAAGCACGATCTCAAATCATCAAATCTTTTTATTTCCTTCGTTTTTCTTCAAACCTCTCATTTTCCTTCGAACAGGCGTTCCACCTTCAAAGACCTTTACCTTCACCAGTAATGTCCAATGGTTTTGATTTGCAGAACGATCACAACTCCATTGGCAATTAGTCGCCCATTTCGTCGTACAGCACTCAATACTCAACGTCATCTTCATCTTCAACCTCTAGTGCTCCGCGACTTCCTTCGCTGGTAAACTCTATCCCTAAACCTCTAGTCTTTCCTTCTATTTGACTGGCATTTTGACAGCAGATCGCTCGACCAATGCGTCCTTTCCGAACATTGGTCCGACCTTCACCACCAAATCCACCCCTTTGTTCGTCCCTAACCTTTCTGTTTCCCAAGCCCAACCCAGTACCCAAAGGCCCACGAACCCTTCATCTTCCCAATCTCTTCCTATTCGCCTAACCTTTCAAACATTCGTCGCCCCTCAGCCCAGCCGCCCTCTGGTTGTAGAAATACCATCCTACTTCGACGAGTGTGTGGAGGTGTTGAACATCAAACCCTTGAGCCGAATTGTTCCTCCACCTTCTCTAGCCCCACATAAACGAGTAAAATTGTGTGTTTGAAAGGCAGCCATGAAATCATTCATTGAATCATCGGCTGAGAACTTTGAGGGGGGAGAATCAGAGAATGCACACGACATTCCCAGAAGCTGAGTGACCTGTTGATAGCACCTAAAATGTATTATCTTCCTTAGCTTAACTCGGGATCGTAGTGCTATTTAATGTGTCTATTATTTTATCGAGCACTTAACAAGTAGAACGGGGAGTTAGCAACAAAGTCGAGCTAAAATGGACCAAATTTAAGTTTCACGGCGTCAAACGGGAAATAAAACTTCAAAATGACGAAAATGCCCCTAAAGCCACGACATCGCAACGCTGCCTAGGCATAGCCGCGATGCTTTTTCTTGAGACGTTCCGCTAGCGAAGTGCAGCAGGCACCGTGAGGCTGCTTTAAAGCGCAATAGGCGCCGCGGTGCTCCAAAATTCTAATGCGGCAGATTTTGCGTTAGTGCTGCAGCGCTACGACAGTTTTTATAAAATATAATCTTCGATTCTGGGTTAAAAATATAGCTTGACTAGCCGACTTTTGGCTCTATTCTCTCCTCTTTTCTTCTTTTCGCACCTAGGAACTTGAACCCAATATACCGATTATTGGCTAAGGTAACGTTTTTCTAGATTGGGTACTAAGGATTTTCCTTGTAATTGATGTTCTTTTGAGGTTTTAAACTTGATTCAAGTGTATGCATGATGTAATCCCGAGTTTTTCAAAAGTTACAATCAATTTGTAACGCTGGTGTTCATTTTGATTATTGCTTCGACTATATTACAATTCGTGACAATTTGTTGTATGTCAATCATAGGAAACAATAGGTTAGGTTAGCTTGCAAATCTAGATAGTGATGCGCATTGTTCTAATTAACCTAAGATTAAATTGATAGAACATTCAATCTAGGTCTATCCAGTTGAATGTTTTACCTAATTTTCCTTCGAACATAATGCGGTTAGGTTTAGTCAAAATTTGCATGCTTTTCATCAACTTGCCCTAAATCTAACTTATCGACTAGGACAATTTAATTCTGGCATTTCCAGTTGAATTGATTAGGTGCTAGCTTCAATGAATTTAGTAATGACGAACCAATGATAAGAACATCTGTAACAACCCGACTTCCTAGGACTTGAACTAGGTCGTCACTATATGCATGCATATATTTAAAACGACTCCTTTTCATAATTTTACAAAAAAAATCAAAATAACTTTTTGATTAAAATAAATATCTTTTGCAAAATTCAAATAACTGAAAAATCTTTGATCGGGGTACCCCTTGTACAATTTTAATAAAATAGGAAACTCGCATAAATCATATGATTGTGAGAATTTTAAAAGAAAAAAAAAAGTTCTGAATCCAAATGACATAACCAAACTTCTTAAAGATGAAAACATGAAATCTCTTATGCGGAAGCATCTGACTAGTCCCAATGGCAAGATCAAGGTTTTCTTTCATCAGTCACCGAGGTGTCCTTTCATTTACTTGAAAAACATAACATGAAAAGAATGAGTACAAAATGCTCAGTAAGTGACCCACTACTGGGCTTATTAGGTGAGGTTGTTATCCTTTTACCATGTGCACTCGTGTACCCAACATAAGCATAGGCATAGGCATAGGCATAAGTAGCGAACCCGAAGGCACATAGGGATCCCGAAGGTCACAGTCATAAACATAAACATACGTGGTGATCCCAAGGGACACCCGTTGTAATCATAATCATAATCATAATCATAATCAGTGTACCCAAAGGTTCATGTCAATAGGGGTATAGGGCGTGATAAATAGGATAACAATCACCGTGACATAGCAGTCATCACGAACATAATCAACCAAAATAGGATAACAATTACTGTAACATAGCAGTCATCACGAACATAATCAACCATCACTATCATA
Organism: Citrullus colocynthis; assembly: GCA_031780015.1. NCBI lineage: Eukaryota > Viridiplantae > Streptophyta > Magnoliopsida > Cucurbitales > Cucurbitaceae > Citrullus > Citrullus colocynthis. The sequence continues at coordinate 66,887 of QLSR01000200.1, forward strand.
ATCAACCAGAGTTTCCAGTCCATAGTAATAAGTTAATTAACCATCATACCAATGAACACAATAATCATAACCAGCCAATGCAATAATCCAGTTCATACAATAACCATAATTCAGTCAATAAGTAACCATGAGCATCAACATAGACTCAGTAGTAAGTCCCTTACCTAAGGATACGCCTAAAAACGACCAAAGCCAGAGCCAACCAAAACACCCAATTCCAGATTCCCAACCACTAGCTCCTCCAATCTCGACCTTCTCCAAAGCCCTTTTGAAAACGGATCTAAGAACCAACATAAGGGTATCACGAACTACACCAACAAAATAAGCGCAAAAGAAAACAACAAGTGGACCAAATCTCTTACCCAAAGTGCAATGGTTGCAGTCATCTTCCATACTTCAAACAATGGGTCCAACCAAAATGGACCTTTTAACCTGCTTGGACAGCTTGCTTCTGATTTCAAAATCTTTCGAAGCTTGAATCTAAAACCCAAACCCAATGGGTAACAATAATTAAAACAAACACTATTGGGTATTCACGAAATTACAAGAAAATCAACATTACTTACCAAAACCATCATGGTCTAACCAAATCTTGAAATCCCAGCATATCCCACAAAAAGGGATGATGTCGGCAAAGCTGAACGGAAAGAGCAGTTGGGTGGTGGCTTGCAAATCAAAACCCAATAGAATCCAAGATTGGCTTAAATATATATGTATACTTCATTACATTCTCTTTCCTTTTCCTTTTCCAAAACCCTAAATATATAAATATATTTTCCTTTTCCCAAAACATATGCAACTTATTTAATTTAATATTCCTTAACCCATCAAACCAAATCTTTTCCAATCGCCACTTAATAATTTATTTAGCCAAAATATCTCTTAACAAATCAATTCCCCAACTTAAATTCAATTCCAGCTTATCCTCATATTTTCTTAAATTAACCAAGTTCTTAAATCTCACCCCTTCCAAATCTCCTTGTTAAAGCCAACTTTTAAATCTCCTTAAATAAATTCAATTTTCCACTAATTGAATTAAATCCAAATCTTTTATCACGATTACTTTAAATTGAATTATTTTCTCAATATAATCCAATTAAACCTCAAAATTCAAACAACTAACCAAATAATTCACGATAATTAAATTTTTTTTAAAACAATTATTCGAAAATTTTGGACGTCACAACATCGAACAAAGAAAATCCTGCGTAACCCAAGCTAGAGTATTCTTCAATTGAATTATAGTTTTTTTTTTTTTTAATTCACGCAATTTACTTTCATGCAATTTAAGTTTGTTGCAATCAATCGTTTCTCAAACCCCTATTTGGTTGCTTGAATTGAAAACTTTCAATTGTGAAATTAGAGGGCTCCCTGTGTTCGATCGAACTTGCCAAACTATTTTGGTTAAGTTAGGAAAATTTATTTGGCACGAAATTGGGCGAAAAATTCCGTTTGTCACCTGCCCCTAAGATGCAGGTTCGTGACGAAGCCAGTGCATTGATTGGAAGTAGTGAAGTCTGCAAGAGAGACAAGAAAGACGTCTTCGGTGATATCCTCGGAGGCATTGCCCAAGAGAAAAAAGACGCAAAGGCAAGGGAAGATGATGGTGAAGTGAACCAACCCTTGCCATTGTCGAAACAACCCAATACAAGATGATGGTAAAGTGGTGATTGAAGAGGAGGAAGTTAACTCTTTGCTTTCCTTAGACGAATGGGTCGCACGCATACTTAGTGGCTTGAGAGACCCATTTGAAGCCTGCCTTTCGGACGCAATGAGAGAATCACCCTCATTGAAAGGAGACGTCTAGAGTCACTCAAAAGAGAATCGGAGGGATAAGGTGGATGAAAGGAGTAATAAGGAAGGAGAAGCACAACCCATTGTGGAAGAACTCGCTTACAGCAAGGAGATAATGAGCGAGCCAACGGAAACGCAAGGGGCAGACCTTACAGCAACGAGTCTCGAGGATCGAGTAATGGATTCCAATGAAGGACTTATAAAAGAGTATGTGGTGGCCAGTGAAGCCAAGAGAAAGAGAAAAGATGAAAAAGAAGTGACGTCGCTGAAGAGAAAGAAGAAGAAGGTGTTACAAAAGCCGAAAAAATCTGTCGAGCCCGCAAGAAAGGTTGGCAAGGATGAAGAGCGGGGAATGCAGAGCAAGCGAACAATCCTGAGTCTGCTATTACTACAACATCCTTTGACCAGCTTACTGAAAAAATGGCGAAGAAGAGGGCGAAGCTAAGGAAGGAGCTGAAGGCCCTTCATAAGGGAACAGAGAATATCGCCAAGGCTGCAACAACCAAAAGTAAAAGGCCTCACGAGGAAGCACGAGCTGGAGAAGAAGCTTCGACGCAACTGCTCTGATCTCAAATTGACAAGCGACACTTGAATTTGAAGAAGAAATGATGGAGGAAGAAAGGGCAGAAAAGCATGACCACATGCAAGATGTAGTCTAAATTATGGCCAAGCTAGGGTCTAAGTGGGATGTTTCACCCACAAGCATCCGAACATTGCCTGCGAATTGCCTCCTACCTGAGGCCAACCTGTGGGTGTACTTTGTGAAGAAACGACTTATCCCAACCACCCATGACAAAACTGTCTCGAGAGACAGGGTGATGGCAACATATTGCATTATGCAAGGAATTCGTCTAGACGTATGACGCATAATAGCAGCACAGATCAGAGGTGCTTTTGGCAAGCTAAGGGGTCAGTTGTTCTTTCTCTAGCTAATAATGAGTTTGTGTGCGAATGCTGCCATTGGGAGTGCTACTGAAGTGTTAACGCAGACCAGATGCTTCCAGTCAACGACACTATCGCCAACAAGAGGTTGCATTGATTGATGACGGGTTCTCAGCATCAACCTGGCCTTGCTAAGGAACTTAAAGGAACACCCCAACCAACTTCTACTCTAGTAGCCCAACCTCTCAAGCCTTTTAAGAGAAAGGAGAAAGGGAAGTTATCCAAGCCAAAACCCAAAGTCATGGCAAGTTTTGATGCCAAAGACTCAGACAAAACCCCTCTTTCTCCTAGTTTCTCACCACCACTTCCACTTACTCCAAGAGAGCCCACCCCTCCACCTCCTCAAGAAACGCATCCACTAAGCTCACCTGCTGAGCCTTCTATCCAAAACCCTTTTTCTCAATTTTCTTCGCCTCAAAGAGTTGATGACTCACACTATGGAGATCATGATGCAAGTGTATCACATCCATCATCCCTTGCTTTTGATGAGACTCCATCTACCTCCTGTCCTTGCCAAACTCCCCAACCACCATCACCTACTCTGCCCCAAAAACATCATCTTGAACTTGAGTAGGAAACTATGCAAACATATATGCAGCAGTTGATCTTGCGTCCCATGATGCATTCGCTGAATATGTTGGCTCGCCGATAGACAGAACAGTTCCACTTCACACTTAACTATATTCATCATCTGTTGTCCTTTTTGCCAGAAGTCCCGCGCCCCAATATTCTTGAATGTCTAAAACAAACCCTTGTCTTCCCCATGCCTCAGCATCCTACACTTGAACAGCCAGCTCCACAACGCAGGCCTGACGAAGAAAATCGGGATAGTTAAATTTCGGGGTGTTACGTTCAAGTATTCTTTTGTAAACTTCTAGGAATTTATCTTCATAATCATTGTGTAAAGTATCTTTGAGTTTCTATCAATGAAAGTCAATTTTCCCTTTGAAATTCTATATGTTTCTTTTTGCGTTTTCCTTGCTTATAGCTTCTATCTATGTAATTTCATAGCTTTGAACCTTTATCTTGTGTGTTGAAAATTTAGCCACTATGATGATATGAATACTCAATCTCTTCAAATACCCTAAGTTATATACACTTACTTAGCTTTACATTCTTGTTACTAGAAACGCAAACTTTCTTTGCGTGTGTGCAAGTTTTTTATTCAAACCTCTTTTACAAAAAATTTCAACATCTTTTCTATTTTCAATTTTAGCAATGAGGACCTTGCTACTCTCAAAATTTGGGGGTGGGAGAGGTTTAAACTGTTAAAGATAAAAATATAAGAAACTTGTTTCATTTTGCTAAAAAAAAAAAAAAAAAAAAAAAAAAAATAAAACAAAAAAAAAAAAAAAAAAAATATAGTTAAAAATAACACCTGCTAGTAGTAGGTTACATCCATACATCCAACAATTGGAATGTCAAAACGAAGGAAAGCAATCAGAATCAATGATGCATAAACACGAAATAACAAACTCCAATGTCTAGTGAGGAAAGTGAGCTTAGATAAGTGTTTACTCGAGAAGGACACCTGCTCGTAATTGGCTGCCTGCATGTACCCCATAGATGGTATGTCAGAACGAAGATGGGTAACCGTACTCGACGCAATGTTACATAACTAATAGCAAAAAAAAAAAAAAAAAAAAAAAAATAAAACAAAAAAAAAAAAAAAAAAAATATAGTTAAAAATAACACCTGCTAGTAGTAGGTTACATCCATACATCCAACAATTGGAATGTCAAAACGAAGGAAAGCAATCAGAATCAATGATGCATAAACACGAAATAACAAACTCCAATGTCTAGTGAGGAAAGTGAGCTTAGATAAGTGTTTACTCGAGAAGGACACCTGCTCGTAATTGGCTGCCTGCATGTACCCCATAGATGGTATGTCAGAACGAAGATGGGTAACCGTACTCGACGCAATGTTACATAACTAATAGCAAAAAAAAAAAAAAAAAAAAAAAAATAAAACAAAAAAAAAAAAAAAAAAAAAATAAAACAAAAAAAAAAAAAAAAAAAAAATAAAACAAAAAAAAAAAAAAAAAAAAAAAAACAACAACAACAACAAAACTGTATACTTTCATATTTTAGACTCACAGTTAAAAGGAGAAACAAAAATTTTGTGAAAAACCGAGTAAAGAAGATTGAAAAGAAAGCTTGCTACATTGAAACTAGGTCTATTTTAAGAAAAGAATATTGAGATAAGAAAGTAGCGTAACTAACGGATAGTTATTAGAATGCAGTATGCTGAGAGGCATTCAATGCATTAGGGAAATTGTAAGATTGATTGAAGTTTCTTAGCCAGAAGATATGCTTAAGGACAAGCATATTTCTAAATTTAGATGTGTGATAACTTGTAGAAATACAAGTTATTATTAACTTTCTTTTAGAATAATAGAGATAAAGAGAGCATCATAAGACAGTTTGAGGTTAATTCATTGATAAATCCTCCCTTGCATTTCATTCCTTTGATTTGTTGAAGATAAATGTTTTGAAGTAAATGACATCTAAAACGCAAGATCTAATGCAGGAATGCAAGTTTCATATCGGCACGGGTTGATTGTGAAACGCAAAGTAGCTGAGAATCAGACGTGAATCCTGAGAGATTGCAGGGAGATTGATGTGCTTAATCTACCGCAAAAGTGAAGTTTACAAATTTCGTCGAGAATCACATAATCAAGCAAGAATGATGCAAAGCGTTAAATCAGCCTATAATGATGTGAATCTGCGAGCGTTACAACGCAACCTTTGTAAAATGGCAGACTTGAAGGCTGAAAAGGTTATTGAAATCCCTAGGAAAATTTTTAATTGACAGTAGAGTTCTTTCCAGATGACAACCGAAGACGAACAACTCGAGAGAGAAGTCTTCCATCTAATCATCCATCTCACAGCAGAAACCATCACACAATCATTGTGGGCGAATTTGAGAGATCGAGAATCCACCGATTATTTCATGCTTTCTATCTCATCCTTTACTTTCTTATGTTTTCTTAATGTAACAAGGCATTGTAATCTTTGAAACATTTGACTCAGTCCATTAATCTACACAGCTTTCATGTCTATCATTTTCTTATCTCTAACCGTTTGCTTATTAACATCCATGAGTAGCTAAATTTCTTAAGGGTTAAGGATTGTGCTATTGTCTATTTAAGAATCGACGATTAGGCTATATCATCTTGCTGAATGTATTTAAATCTAATGCTTATTTTCATCTAGCTAATCGAGATGAGTAGTAATAATAAATTGCTTGAGAGAGCAAGTGATTGTGGAAATCATTAAGCAAGGCTAAGAAGTATTTCTAGACACAGAAGTAACCTTAGAATTTAATACTCTCACATGCGTCATAGACATATGAGCATGCAATCTATCAACTAAGAGGTACAAGTTAAGAGTTGATAATATGAAATAGTCCACTCTACGTTTCTGGAAATAGGTAATAACCAGCCTTAGCCCTGCTTTTCTTTTCATTCGCATTTAAACCTTTGTTGACTATTGCTGTGGCGCATCATATTCCGCTTTCACCAATTTCGCTTAATCTTTGATTGCTCAGTTATTTTAACACATTACAACTGTTCTTACTTTCTTGTTACACGTATAGCTTAAATAATTTAAGAGAATTTAAAATCTGCGTAGTCCCTGTGTTCGACCTCGAACTCACCGAGAAACCTAATTTTGACTTATACTTGGGTGAAAATTAGGAAAACATGATTGATCATTAACGCATGCATTACACTTTAAGGCAAACAACACAGCCATCCTCGGTATCCATAGTCAAAGGACTCCTCCCATCGAGGACGATAGGACTCTTAATCCAAATGACCATACCCTTCCTCAGCAAATTCTCATGGTGTTGGACTCCACACCAATTGGCCAACCAAGAAGGTCACCTCAGTGAGCTAGCGTCTAAGCCCATTCATCTCGTCGCTAGGATTTGCTGCTCAACCACTAGGTATCCAAGACTGATTTGGAAATCCTGTCATGCTTAACTGACACAAAAAGAAAAAAAATCAAAGCAAAAGAGTACTTTAACTAAAAATTAACTAAGAAGAACTAATTGACTTCCCCGGCAACGACAGCATATTTGATGTAAGCCTTTTTAGTGTCGCTCCAAAAAGACCCAATCCAATAGTTTTTATAATTATTGATCTTTACAACTATTACTACTAAAACGTAGTAGTAGTGGTAAGACTAGGTCGATTGCAGGGAAGAACGAAAGATTAGTTCCTCGAAGCTCACTTTAAGTTAAAGTAGAAAGTTGGGGGGGGGGGGGGGGGGAGGGGGGGGT
>QLSR01000200.1:73961-213867 GCA_031780015.1 Citrullus colocynthis
GGGGGGGGGGGGGGGGGGGGAGGGAAGGGTTGGTATGGAGCAGAAGATAGGAATTGCATGAACATAAAATGCAAGAAAGTAAAGATAGAAATGCAATTGATAAAGACGTTCTAGCTTAGAGGATTGGAGTGGACCAATGTAACTTCGATCATCGAGATATTAAAATGTAATTTTAGGTTCTTATCTATACCTAGTCTAATTCATTGGGAACCCAACCAATGGTCCTAATTACCTAATTAGCTAAACATGAACAGATGAATGCATACCATGCATATTAACTAATTGCATCACACCTAACGAATTAAGCTAGGATGAATATATAGTTTCCATTGTCTAATTAAACATTCAATATAGTTTTCCCTAGGTTAATAGATCAATGCTCTTCGTTGTGCACCAAATCACAAGCCTATCTAACTTATTGCTTCTGTAGATCACCCTACAATTTCATATCACGTAGTGCATGATAATCTTAAGTGTTCAATCATACATTCTTAGATAGTTTGTCAGACATTCATGAGAAAATATGATAATAAATCAATAAAGGATAGAGAGTAACTCATAGTCAAGATGTAAAAGTTACATGAATAAGAAATCTCCCAAAATTACATTGTTTCAAATCCTCTAAAACTAGAAAACTAGATCTTACCTTCCCATGGAGATGGAGAAGACAAAACTCGGCATGTCTCTATCAATTACATTAGAGAAAGTGAAAAAAATTACCAGTGGAGAGGTAGAAAATGGAAAAAAAATCGGTTGAGGTTGAAGTTAGGTTGGAAAAATGTAATCCTCCCCGCTAAAAATCCTATATAAATCACGAGTTGGCATCGTGGCACTATACACTTTTTCTATAGCGTGTGCAATTCACTTCCGCTTCCGTCAAACTACGTCATACCGTGACATTGTCCTCATATCCGACTAGCGTTTGCCTTTGGAAAAAATACAGTGCCAACACCAGATTGTCTGTTGGCCTCTTTGTCCATTTGCCATGTTTTGCTTGCTAATTCCCCCGTTTAGGCTTGAAATGCATCCAAAGCTTCTTGATGGCTTCGTATACTCGATATCCTACAACTATAAACATTTAAGAACATTAAATATCATAAACGGGTAAGATTAGAGGCACTAAGATAGCACATTTTAGGTGCCATTACTATTGTTTATATTTTTGTTTTCATTTTTTGTCCTCCCCCCCCCCCCCCATGTAGTGAAGGAGTTCCAAATACCTAGTCTGTAGGTGATCAATTTGCCACTACATCAAAGTCTTATCTGGGTCTAGATTCTTAAGCATTTGTATGTTCTAAAGTTTGGGTGGTCTGGTTTGTAATGGTAAACATTTAGAACCAAGAGTTGGGTTGTTGTGAATAATGCATGTAAACGAGAAATTTTATAATGTGGTATTACTGTTTTTGCCCTGGTTGATGCTGTAAAACTTTGTTTCCATCTGTTTTAGCTCAATTAAAGCCCTAAGGCTCCATTCTACCTTCTTTGCACCCGAGACATGTAAAATCATGAAATAGACTTATAAAACCAATGAACAACCCCAAATTGAGTGAGATAGTACATTTTTGGTGCTATCAATCACCCATAGACTTCTATCACTAATAGTCTTTAATATCATTGAAGTCTATTGATGATAGATTTCGATCATTCATAGCTATGAATGATAAAAATCTATGAATGATAAAAGGCAATAAGTGGTCATCCTTGATAGATTTTCATCACAAAGCATATAATATATCATTCATAGAAGTCTATTAGCGATAAACCTTCCATAAATGATATTGTTTGTTGATACATGGCATGAAATGCATGTTTTAGCATGATATTCACATACTTTTACTTAGTAAAATGGACATTTATGTGTGTTTTGTCCCATCATATGGTCTTAAATAGATAAAATAGTCTGAGGAAAGTCTTTGACGCGTAAAAAAGTTATTTTTACTTATTTTCGGTGAATTTATGGATTTTGGTAGGTGATTTCAATTGATTTGGAGAAATTAAGGCAATGCACCTACATCACATGAAGTCAATGCAATGGCATCAAAACTCTTCAAATCAAAATTCTACCCAATTGTCTATGAAAAGCACCTAAGAAGTCTTTATTTGCCTTTAATTTAGGTACACTTTTATTAGATTTGAATTGTTTGCTAATGGTTTTCAGGTAATTATGAAGAAAACAAGTTTAAAAAGCCAAGAGAACCATCGATCAATTTTCCAAATCAGTTGAGAGAGGACATGAATCTCTACTGCTCGCATCCAATGATACTACCGAGGCATGCAATGATGAGGTAATCTATGTTGATACCGAGGATGATTGGAAGATTGCATGTTATGTCCTAAACTAGTTTTTCTTTAGCTTCTTATTTTTCTTTTGGGAGGTTTTCTATTCCCATGTCTTTTATTTCTTTTATGCTTTGATTAGAGAACATTAAGGACAATGTATTATTTTAGGTAATCTATGTCGATATCAAGGATGATTGGAAGATTGCATGTCATGTCCTAAACTAGTTTTTCTTTAGCTTCTTGTTTTTCTTTTGGGAGGTATTCTATTCCCGTGCTTTTATTTCTTTTATGCTCTGATTAGAGAATATTGGGGACAATATATTGTTTTAGGTTAAGGGTGAGGTTACATATGTATGTCCGGAAAGTTTTTGAGCACTTGAGTTGTCTTATCTATGGTTTTGAAGATTTAAGATTGAGTTATTTGACCTATAGGCTTGTTGTTACTCCAAAAGGCCCTACCAGTTAGATAGTCATAGACTTAAAGAAAAGAAAAAAAAAATATTTGCCTACTAATAAATTTTGAGATCAAAAGAAAAAGAAAACAAGAAAAAAGAAAAAAAAAATATTTGCCTACTAATAAATTTTGAGATCAAAAGAAAAAGAAAACAAGAAAAAAGAAAAAAAAAATATTTGCCTACTAATAAATTTTGAGATCAAAAGAAAAAGAAAACAAGAAAAAAGAAAAAAAAAATATTTGCCTACTAATAAATTTTGAGATCAAAAGAAAAAGAAAACAAGAAAAAAGAAAAAAAAAATATTTGCCTACTAATAAATTTTGAGATCAAAAGAAAAAGAAAACAAGAAAAAAGAAAAAAAAAAAAAAGAGAAAAACAATAAACTTGTAATGTGTATGCATGGCTAGAGGTAAAAAGAACAACCTTTTGTTGTGATCAGTTAGGACGCCCATGAGAAAAGGGTGGGTATGGTTCCCTACAGTGAATGTGTAAAAGCTAGTGCTCCTAAGTAAAAGAAATGCAAGCTCAGGGATCCTGCATGTACTTTTAGGCACCTTAGTCAAAATATTACCTGTTTGATTGCTTTAGATTGCTTGATAATTGGTGCTTGAGCCAAGGTATGGGGGAGATGAGCTGAGAGTTTGAATAAAACTTTCCCATGCTTATAAAAACCTAGATAGGATTAACTAAGCGCACACACACATAGGGGATAAAAAATTAGTTTTAAATTTCCTAATTGATTGAATGCATTTGAATGATTCTAGCTTTGTGAATATTGTTTGTTATCTCTAGTCTTGAGATTAGAGTCATTCATTAGTAACATATTCATATCTCTAGCTTTAGGGTGTTTTATAGCTCTCAAAAAGAGTTATTTATATGTCTTTAATATGTATTGCTTGTGGTGTTTAATGTGTTTAAATGGTTTTTTTATAGATTCTCGAGCAAAACATGCATTATGGAGTTTCTACATGTCGTTTGGGGGTTGATTTGAAGCTATTGGGAGTGATACTAATGACCCAAGGCTTCAAAGGACATCAAATAATGATTATGCACCTGAAAAGAGTGCCCAGGCACTGACTAGGCACCTGTTGAGCGCTAAAAACCCGAGAGCAATCATTCTCGGAGGGCCTAAATGCTATCATGGAGTGCTTAGGCGCTATGCACAATTATAAAATCTGCATTTTGATTTGTAGGTCATAACTTTCTATTTGGATGGTCGTTTTGGGCGAATGTCCATTCGTTTTTTTTTATTTATTTCATGCAGCCTAAGGAGCACTTAAGTATTTTCCTATAAAAAGTGTGTGTGTTAGGTTGAAAATAAAAAAAGGGAGGAATTTCACACTCAATTGCCTCCAACCGTACACATATGCGAGCGCCAACTAACTCTAGCCACGTTGCTTCTCTTCTTGCCTACCACCGTCTCTGATCGTTCGCCCACTGCCATGAGTTCCATCGCTGTCGAGAACTGCCCCTCATCTGTGTTATAGCAATGACCAATCCTTCACTTTGTTGCCACCACTGTCAGATTTAGGTAAGATTGTGGTATTTTAAAAAGGTTTTATGGTGTATATTGAATGCCCATTGATTTTTGCCTTCAATTGATTGATACCCATAGTATTTTAGCTTTTAGATTGGAGTTTTTGAGGTGTTAAGACCACAGTAGGATAAAGACTGAGTCGATGACTTATGGTGAGTCTTTGTTTAGGATCTTCAAAGGTTTTGAGTATCAAATGGATATTTTTCCTAATTATTGTTTTAATCTTGGCTGTGGATGTTTGATTCAAGATTTCAAGGAGGTTTGGAGTTGTTGTCTGACAATACTAAGAGCATTTTGGCACGCTTTGGTAAGCGTACAAAGCTTTGGAACCTATTGATTTAGATATGGTTTGCTGGAATTTGGGTTTCTAACCCTTACAATCAAAATTTTGCATAGATTGGGATATTTGTTTGGAGTTTTGAAGTGATTTTGGATCAAGCTACACCATGGGTTTGATTCAAGATTTTTGAAGGATGAAAGGAAATTGGTTGCTTGAATAAAAACACCTGGGCTTAATCTTGAAGTAAGTGGCTTTACTATTGGTTGCCTTTGAGTCAGGTTCTTTAAGCTTATGAAAAATGAGTTATGCCAAATAAATTGTGATCTATGCCAAGTAGACTATAGAAACATGCTACAAGAACCATTTGAGAGGTTGATATGTTTTATGATCAAAAGTTGCTATAAGCATGTTGAACCCCACGAGATTATTGATATGTTTGTGTGAGACTCATTGTTTGTTTGATGCATGCTAGATTAGATGGTGGTTGTTGTCACACCCCCTCCCAGATCAACCTCTTTAACTCGAAAGGAGGTGTAAAGACAGCAAACATCACCCTTTTGTGACATCTACTGTCCAACCTCTAACGTTTTCATATCGCCACCTAAATTCATGTTTAAGCAACTCGCATGCATTAGAAATCAACTTTAATAAGTTTACACCAAATGCCTTATACATATTACAACATATTTTGATTTCCAACCCTATCTACTAAAAGATAACTATCGTGTGGTATACCTTAACTTCATGTGGCAACGAGGACTCTTGTGCTACCTAAGAGAAAAACATAAAAGGAAAAAGTGACTTAGAAGCCCAGTGAATGGTGAAACATTACAAAAATGGTACCTCTCGACCCTTAATACTTAAACAAGAATAAACATCAATCAATCACATTGAGGTTAACTACTCAAACCTCACCACCGGTGTTCTCTATATTGTAATCACTCCTTGCTGACTTCTTCTTGACATAGCAGACCGTTATTCCCTCTATGTGATAAACCTACCACTTATGAGCTCAGAAGCTAGACCAGTCGATCGTTTGACCATCCTACGAGAGGTACTTTTCACAAGCTCAGAATCTAGGTTTTCGGTAACCCTCTATGTTGGGTTTTATGTCCTGAAACTTGTAGTTTGTAATTTTTGGAACTTAGTCTCAATAAAGTTGTAATCGAGATTTATTCAGTAAAGTTGTTATTGAATATATGAATTGCATTTATTAAATCCAATAAACTAAGAACCCCTGGCTATTTAATGAATACTTAGACTTTATGTGGTGACATGAAAATAGATCAAGTTTAGGTAATAGCCAAAATAGTCTATAGTATATGGATAAAGGCTGGGTATCTTATCCTAGGGACACTATGGACGCGGGCCACTGTCGCACCCCAATCCGAGTTACCTTTTTAACCTAGGAAGAGATGTGAAAACCTAGATCCTTTTACAACATCTATTATCATATTCCCTTGTTAAACATGCATAGTTTATTTAAACCATCAATTTACAGGTTTATAAAGTTTGTTTGCAGACAATATAAACGTAGATTAGACAATTCCCTAATAAATACTATTATATCTCGGCATACCTCGACTTTGCACAACAATGAAAACTCGACTACTACCTGAAAAGAAAACATAAAGAAAGGATGAGCTTTCACAAAGCCTAGTGAGTGGTCAACGTATAAGTATGGTTCACACGACCCTTTATAAGATAACAAAACAATGTTATAAGAAATCATCAATAAATATAACTATAATGGTAGTATACTTAAACCTCCCATTTCCGCTTAAACTCGGTGCCGAACTAATCTACTGGCACACTCTAGCACAACAATTTCATCTAAGCTCTATGTGCACACAACCTTACCTTTGAGAGATCAAAAGCTAGACCCGTCGATCCTCTGACCATCCTACAAGAGATACTTCCCACAGGAACAGGAACTAGATTTTCGGTACCCCATGACCATCCCATGGGAATTAGATCCTCAGATCTTCTGACCATCCCATGCGGCTCTAGAATCCTTAACACACATTCATAACTAAGAACTCCATTATAACTTATATGCAACAGATAATAACCATATTCCCATAATAGTATGCATAGTAGTTTAACAGTAACAACATACAACGTAAGAGAACTACTAATAACCACTCAGAGCAAGAGTAGTTGCGAATTCTTAAATCATTCTTTTCCTATTCTGGACCCAAGTTAGCATGGTCTAGGGTTCTTAGTTCTTTCTTAGCTTTTGGAACTAAGAAAACAGCAACGGGAAAACCTTCAGAACCCTGGAAATTCTTCTGGAACGCTTGAAAACACCTTTCTGAACACAGAGAACCTTCCTTGGACGAAGAGAGCCTTCCTTGGACGCAGGGAAACTTCTTCTGGATGCAGAACAACTCTTGTTGGACGCAGAGTAGCTTCTTTGTTGCTTCTATATTGAATTAGACGCCTATTAGATCCCTTTGAACACCTAGTTGGTATAGTTGGACGCCTAGACCTTTCCAGAAACACTCTTAAACTGTTAGATAAAGCTTAGAGGATGACTTTTTAGTGAATGAACAGGTGACTTCTCGAGCCTATTTATAGGTGTTGGATGACAAGCTTTGTCATCCAACCTTGCTCCTTAGGTTGACAATTAACCGACTACTTGACATCATGCATGACAACATCACCATGTACCAAGAAACACTTGCTCCATAAGGCCTCTTGCATGTTATCCTAGCCATGCATCACGACAACTCCTACTAATGATGTGTTAGACTCAAGATCAGCCACTTAGCACATTTTTTTCTTCCCTACTATGCATCCATCTCATGCCCGGGAGTAGGTCCTCGCATCCAACTCTCTTCCCTTATGTGTCCATCTTGAGAATTTTTAGGGTGCAATCTCTTTTGCTCTTTTTCTTCATCCAACTTCCTCACACTTGGCCGATTTTCCTTCTTGACATAAAGTATGTGTCCAACATAACCTATCCCTAAGGTCATGCATCCAAGCCTCCCCATACTATTTCATGGACTCCTTGATAACTCCTCCTATGCATCCATGATGCCCTCTCCAAGCCTATGCTTCCAACTTTTCCTTCCTATGCATTCCACACCTCATTTCTTATACATACTTACCTTGCTTCCAACTTCAATCACCCAACACTTAACCATTTTTCCTTCAACTATTAGGGTACGCATCCAACACACCCAATCCATCTTATACTTAGCCAACATTCTCACCCGGATAGTCTTCCATACGTTTCCCACTTTGCTAAGAAACTTGACCTACTAGTTTTCATCTTTTTCTCAAGACAAGTTGATCCTGCCCTAGCCAAAAACAATACTCTATGCGTTCATCACTTCCCTCTCTCTCTTAGGATTTGCTTCTTAACCATTAAAGTCATCCAATGCTGAGCTAAATCTCCCCCGGAGTATGTACCATGCATCCAACAACCATAATTAGTGAGACTTCCTCTCCAACTTGAACCATGCATTCAACTCTCCTTTCTATCACTTAGGATTCCTTTAACACTTCAACACTTAGTCAAAATCCACCCTAAAACCCTTACCATGCGTTGAACAACTCCTATCATGCGTCCATCATGGTATTTTTCCCAAAGAGATGAGTTCTATTCTCAAGACTAACTTCCAACTATGCTACCAACATATCTCTTTACAACAGTTAGTAACATTATCCTTCTCTATCAAGCACTATACATCCATACCATGATTTTCCAAGCATACTTGTGACACTTAGAGATTTTTACAAGCTATTTGCCTCCTTGAGTCCAACATTCAGAAAATCTCCTACCATTCTTTCAACTCATAGCCCCCCCTAATGGAACCAAAATTTAGCTAACTCCACAAGCCCAGATTTTTTGCCTGTAACTTTTTCTAACTCTACAAGCTACATACTCAAGTTTTCCCTTATTTTTCATAGTTTCTTCTTTTTTCTTTATCTAAGCTACTTGGTCAAGATTTCGAGTTTCACACATACGTCGTATTTGATACAAACAATGTGATCCTAAGTCGTTCATGCGAAGACATGTGAGTGGGGTGTCTTGTGCAATGAGTTTGCATAAGACCGGACCATGAAATAATCACTTTTACTTTATAACACTATTTATTGTTAAAACTGATTATTTCAACCTGATGACCTAGGTAACTCAATCTTAATCATGAGCTAACTATGAACTCATCTGCTTGAGATTATCCTTTAATCTGCATAGGTGAGAGTCACCCAAGCTCACTGACTCAATATGCCTCCCATTTTAGGGATAAGATCAGGAAGATAGCTTGGGACATAGTCCTACAAGAAGAAATTCACTCCTACCTTATTTAAGGATAATAGAGAAGTTGTTCCTTTAACTACTAACTCTGGGACTTGAACAAGGGGCCCCACCCTCTCATTAGCTCAAGAGGTACTAGGTTTTCTGGTTGGATCACAAACTAATTGTTCACTAGAGGATTAGTGGGACTTAAGGAATGAGATGTAATCATAGGAGTAAAATGGTAATTTTGACCCAACTGTAATTACGAACAACTTGTGAAGGATCAACTTACTTGTGGACGTAAATATATCTTCAGTGAGAAGAGTGCAACTACTAGGCTTTAGTGAAGTGTCCTAGTAGTTAACGAATATTAATTAACTAGGTTGAAGAGTTTAGTCGGTTAATTTCATATCGTTGAAGCTCATGATCTGTAGGTACATTAGGTCCCCTTGTTAGCTCATGGACTAAAGCTTAGAACAGTATATTGAGTGAATTTGAAATGTTCAAATTCAATTGAGGAGCAAATTATATAGTTTGTTCCTTAGATTATGAATTAGACGAAATTGGAAAGTTAGAAATATTTAAATGTGATTTAAATATTTTTAGGATGAATAGAGATTCACCAGGTTGGAATTTTCCTAGAGTAGTGGAGAAATGATTAATTTAATTAATTAATATTTAAAATTAATTATATTTAAAATTAATTATATTTAAAATTGATTTTTTAAAAATTAATTTTAAATTGAAATTCAATTTGTAAAATTGAAAAAGTCAAAATTCAATTAGAAATTGGATTATGAATTTCTCCACTATGCATGTGAAGTAGGTGGTGTTTATCATGCAAACACCTTCTTCTTCTTCTTCCACCTCCAAATTGGTTGATTTAATCAGCTAATTTGTTATCTTCATGCATGGAGATGTGATCTGCATGTTCTCTTCTTTAAATAAAAGAGAGGGATTGAAGAAATGGGTTAAGCATTTTAGCTAATTTGTGTTGAAACTCTCCCCTACTCAAAACTGGAAAAAAAAAAAAAAAAAGTGTCTTGATCACTTTGTTTCGTCAAATTGAACTCAGTTTGGACCCCACAATCCGTTCTAAGGCCTGAGGATAACAAGGAAGACTCTTGTGGTAGTCCACAAAGTGTCCGTGATTAGAAACTCAAAGGATTTTGATTCAATTTTGAGCTACAACAAGTGAGTGTTTTTCCCCTGTTTTTCGGTTTTTAGAACAAGTCTGTTTAATCTTCAAAATTGATGTAATTAGAGTGCTTTAGATCCAAATTGCTTCTGCTATTATGTTGCTAACTCCTTCAATTGGTATCAGAGCATGATTAGAGCACTCAATTTACATTTATTTGAGCTTGGTGAGTGCAATTTCATGAGATGAATGTTGTGGTTGCTAAAGTTGGAATTTTTCGGGTTTTGGCATCTAATTCAGCTTTGTTATTCTTAATTATTGTAATTGGCCACTTGTTTATGGCCTTTAATAAGTAAAGAAGGGTTTGTAGTTTTATTGGAGGCAATAAAGTTGAAATTAGGCTGTAATTTGAAATTTTGGACCAAGCTACCAGCAAGTTTGGGCAGAAGAGCAGTGTTTCTGCCTTGGAGTGTTGCGACCCTGTTCATCTTGTTCCAGATCTTTGCAGACGAGTTGAAGACACGGTCCAGCTGGACTGGTTCGGTTGTTTTTTTGTCTGGTTCAACTTAATTCCAGCCGGTTCAGCCTAATTTTCATCATTGGAGGTCTGATTCAAGCAGTTTTGACTCTGTTCGGGCCAGTTTGAAGTGTTCGAGGTCGATTCAAGGGAGTTTTCCAATTACAATTGTAATAATTTAGTTGTTTTTAAGCCATTAGATGCTAAAATCGGTTCACTTTAGTGTGTTTAATTAATTATGCATTTAAAATATATGTTTTAATTAAATCAAATTTATTTATGCATATAGTATGTCATATAGATTTAAAATCCCACCATAGGATTAACATGTTTCATGCATATATGTATGTTATAAAGTGTTATAATGTATGTTATGCATGCTCTAGTAATCATGGAATTAATATAAGTTATTATATTATTCTATGATGTATGTTATAGATTGTTTTTCATTTATAAAGTGTGATAAAATGAATTAGACATTTAAAATCTATAACAAAAATAAAAATGCATGTTCATTTAGGGTTAATAAACCTATAGTAGGTAGTTAACTTATAAAACAAAGGTTACAAAAATTCACCTGGCAAGATCCTGTTTAAGGCTGGAGGTACTTAAGTTAACGGTTTATGGAACACTTGCTACCTAGAGATCAAACCGGTTCTTGAATTTATGTGAACCTAGTTTTATGAGCTTGCATTGACGATGTAAGTTTTAAAAAGGGTTTTATCACTAAGACATCATAGGTTAATCCAGTATAAGAGTTATACTTGGACTAGAACCTAGACTTAGGTTATATTTTTAGCCAAGATAAAACTAAGTAAAGATACCCAATATACCAATTAGAACACTTTAGTGGGAGATTTGTATATATGATATACTAGCTCTCACGTCCCTAAGAGTTCACACTGTGAGATTCATGCTGGGCTTCACGTCGCCCTGGGAGCAATCTCCATTCAGAAAGTGTTAGCATTAGTCAATAACAAGGTGAGTAGGGGAAGTAGTTCATAGTAAGTGGGTGAAGGTAGTGTGTCAACACTATGGTCTCTTCCATTAGGTTACACCGTGAGATTCCCATGATGCACCTCCTAACATGACACTACCAATCGGAGGGTTGGTATCATGGGATTCGGAACATCGTGAACTCCAGAAATGGATAGGGTTTCTTAGGTTCATTTTCAACATTCTCTTTCTGAAAAAAAGCGCTTGAAAGCTGCTTTTTATTCTCTTAAATTAAGGTAGTTTCTATTAGATTTCACTTGTTTGATAGTGGTTTTCAAATCAATATAAAGAAAACAAGAATCGAAAGCCAAAGAAACCAAACTGAGCCAAAATCAAGTGAAAAAGAGAAAAGAATCACGAAATTGCCAAAAACAAGGTGGCGTCGCATCGCGAGCTCGACGCTGCCACGACGCTTTTTCCTGAGAACATCATTCAAGCACAATGCAGCAGCACCAATGAGACGTTGCAGCATGGCGCCGAGGGTAGGTTTTAATGACACACAGCGTCGCGACATCATCTCACAGCCCGTTTAGCTATCGACCTTGCGTTCAAGGGCAGGGTTGCGTCCAACCGAGCTGACAGGAATATAAAGCCTTGCATTCCAGGGTTAGAACACTGCATCCAAGAAGCTCAGGAAAGAGGAAATAGCAGGAAGAAGGAGGAACTATTCTTGAGAAAGTGTAATGTGAGTAACTTTAACATCCTTCTTCAAAATATGATTTTATGAGTTTTCAATGAGTAAGTACATGTATTTTATTTGAAAAGCATTTGAGTATTCGGGTTATATGTTTATAAAATGCATGCTGATTGATAATATGCAATTTCATAATTTTACTGAAAAGTATGATGTTTGATATTAAAGCTTTGAATTTAAAGTTTATTGGAAGCATGCTGTTTTGAGATTATATGATTTTATTTGGAAACGATTAACTTATGAATTTCTAATATATTGTTTCCAAAACATATTTTGTGTATCTAGAAAACTTTGAAATGGGCACCCAAGGCTTAGGGACTTGGAGAAGGCCAAGGGGTAGCCGGAGTATAGAAAAGGTACCCAATGCTGAGGGACTTGTAGAAGGCAAATGGGTAACCTGGATGTGAATATAGAAAAATGTACCCAATGCTGAGGGACTCGTAGAAGGCATATGGGTAACCTGGATATGGAAATGGGACCCTAATGCTCAAGGACTTGGAGAAGGCATTGCAGGCGGCCCGGATTATAATACCTATGTGCACATATAGTAATATACGACGCTGATGTGTTGAGATTACTCCATACAGCTAGGGATAATTGACGTTGATTAGCGTAGAGCTCGGCTCTGCCTCAACTAGGAAAAAATGAATTAATTTCATGTATAACTATTCTGAAACGAATTTATGTGATTTGATTAAGTTGATGGAAAGTATGATTTTACAGAAACGATGATTTAAATCTATGTTTCATGATTATGGCGTATGGTAATTTTAACATGTCTGTTTCCGAAAGTAAAGATAGTTTTACAAAAACTGTTACTCACTAAGCTGTTAGCTCACCCTTTCATATGTTTTCCATTTTTCAGGTAGCATGACAATTCCCGTTGCCGATCGAAGCCGAGGTTTGTCAAGAGTTAATGGTATCGCTGTCCTAGGAAGTGTGGTTAAATGGGCATAAGTGAAGTTCAACAGTGGAAGTCCATAACAGGGTCGATGACTGCTGTCCTCACGCTCCATCTCGGGCTACGGGAGGGTAGTTCGGGAAGGGGTGTGACACTACTCCTAATGCCATGTAACTTATGTTTGTTTCAAGATATTACTAATCAAATAGGTTGCATGAGAAAAGGTTGTTTTTTTTATAGAAAATAACTTGGATTTGTGTTTCTAGACTTAAGCATATGAATTGTAATAAAATCCATGAACCCTAGAATGTTGCATAATGAATTAAACAATGATTCAATACCCTAGAGCTCTCTTTGACTCTTGTGTTTCTCATTTACTTGCTTTCCTTTTTAAGTTTTTCCTAAAACATAACTTGAATTCGAATCCTCAAATAAAATTGATTTTATTCTAGAATATCTAAGTAACTTAAACCTTCATAATTGGATCCTCAGTGGAACGATATTCAAACTTAACCGTCTTATATTATAACTTGACCCATACACTTTCGGTAACATGGAAAGTGCGCATCACTTTCCCTTGAAAGATTGTTGGATTCCGATCTCTGAAATATGAAAATGGCTGGTTACACTTACAAAATATTACTAAGTGTTAGTAAGTATTTTAACCAAATAAATGATAATCAAATACTATAAGAATAAGAGTTATTCTGGTATTAGTATTTGATCAAGAATGTCTTGATTTAGTGGAGTAATTGACTACTCCCGGTAACAGTTATTCTAAATCACTAAAATATCATTGCAAGAGAAATAATAAATTATGGGTATATTATTACTTGCTAAAATTGATTAGATTATATGAAATTATTTAGCAATTCACCAAACAAAAATTTGTTTTTCCAGCAATGTCAACTTCATTCATTCAATTACTTGCTTCCAAAAAACTTACTGACGTTAACTATAGTACTGGAAATCAAACATAAACACTATATTAGTTATGGATGATCTAAGGTTTGTTGTAACAAAGGAATGTCCTCCAGTTCCTAGCTTAATAGCAAATCGAAATGTTTGGGATGTTAGGACTAAGTCTGGACCTTCTTCTTCAAAGAGTATGCAGAAGAAGGGAAAAACTTCTGCAAGTTTCAGTAGCAAAAGAAGAGTTGCAGATAAAGGAAAATGTTTCCACTGCAACGAGAACGAGCTTTGGAAGAGAAACTGCCCAAAGTTTCTTGCTAAGAGAAAAGCTGAGAAAGAAAAACAAAGTAAATGTGATTTACTATTTGTTGAAACATGCTAGTGGAGAATGATATTTCTACCTGGATACTGGACTCATGAGCCACTAATCATGTTTGTTCTTATTTCTAGGAAACTAGTTCCTGGAAACAGCTTGAAGATGGCAAGGTAACTCTCAACGTTGGATCAGGGGAGATTATCTCGGCCAAAGCAGTGGAAGATATGAAGTTGTTCTTCGAAGATAGATACATTTTACTAAAAAATTTACTTTACATTCCTAAATGTAGTAGGAATTTAATATTTATTTCTTGTTTGTTAGAACATCTGTATAAAGTATCTTTTGAAATTAATGAAATGTTCATTAGCAAAAGAGGTATCCATATTTGTTCAGCAATTTTAGAAAACAACTTATATAAGTTAAAACCTACCAAAGTAAAAGCTATTTTAAATATTGAGATGTTTAAAAAAGCTAATACACAAAATAAAAGGCAAAAAGTTTCCTTTAATACCTATCTTTGACATTTAAGACTTGGCCACATTAATCTCAATAGGATTGGGAGGCTAGTAAAAAGTGGACTTCTAAATCAGTTAGAAGATAACTCTTTACCTCCATGCGAGTTTTGTCTTGAAGATGATGACCAAAAGATCTTTACTGGAGAAGAATTAAGAGCCAAAGAACCCTTAGAACTTCTGCACACAGACCTTTGCAGTCCTCTGAATGTCAAAGCACAAAAAGGGTATGAATATTTCATCAATTTTGTTGATGATTATTTTATGTATGACTATGTTTACCTAATGCATCATAAGTCCAAGACTTTTGAAAAGTTCAAAAAGTACAAGGTTGAGGTTAAGAACCTATTAAGTAAAACTATTAAACACTACGATCAGATTGTGGTGGAGAGTATATGGACTTGAGATTCCAGGACTATTTGATAGAGCATGGATTTAAGTCTTAACTCTCTGTGTCATGTACACCACAAACAAATGGTGTATCAGAAAGAAGAAATAGAACCTTGTTAGACATGGTCGATCAATGATGAGCTATGATTAGTTGCCTGATTCGTTTTGAGGACATGTAATAGAGACTGCTATGTATATTTTGAACAATGTTCCTTCTAAAAGTGTTTCAGAAACACCATATAATTTATGGAGAGGGCATAAAGGTAGTTTACCTCACTGTAGAATTTGGGGATGCCCAACAGATGTGCTAGTGTAAGATCCTAAGAAGTTATAACGTCGTTCAAAATTATGCCTATTTATTCTTTGATTCTCAAGAAAATAGAGTGATTATATCGACAAATGCTACTTTCTTAGAAGAAAACCACATAAGAGATCATTAACCTCGTAATAAACTAGTATTAAGTGAAATTTCCGAAGAAATTATAGTTGAATCAACAAGAGTTGTTAATCAAACTGGTCCTCCTTAAAGAGTTAATGATAGTGTAAGCCCTGGCTTATAATACTAAGTGTTAGAGGAAAAGTAGCCGAGAGTGGAAGAGCTAAGCGTTGGCCAAGACTATGCATTGATGAAAGAAGAGAAGAGTTAGCATTTTTCTTTTGAGTGGCCATGCGTTGAAGGTGAAATCACGAAGAGTTGTTGTGAGCTGAAGCAGTCAGCCGCGTTGGAGGAGAAGTTGATCATTGGCGGGGAAAGAAATGTATTTGACCTACCATGCATTGGTAAGGTTGCCATGCGTTAAGGTCTCCATGCGTTGAAGACGAGTATAATTGATTGCGTTGTAAGCGTTGAAGGTAGGAGGCGTTGAGGGCACCATGCATTGAGTGTGGATGATTGAGTTGTAAGCGTTAAAGGTAGGAGGCATTGAGGACGCCATGCATTAAGTGTGGATGATTGTTGAAGGCGTTAGAGGTAGATTGCTGTATGGGTGCTTTGCGTTGAAGTAAGTGAGAACCCTGCGTGCCAGCCTGCTTTTGAGGGTTAAGTCGGCAGTATATATATAGGTAAGTGAATTAAATGTTTTACAAGGGAAGGTAGAAGAAGGTGATCTTGTGGATTTTGGATGGAAGTCTACTCGTTTTTGTGTTAAAATCTAAGCTGGAACAGAACGTTGTTTGTGGACGCAGAGACTGGAAAGTGTCTGATGTTTGGAGTAGAACAAATCGAGGAGATTGAGTCTAGGGCTGAAATTTTAAGGTCAGTGAGTTAACATAATTCTTAAAAATTCTTGCGAAGGATGGTAAAGTTGGAATTTAGGTTAGATATGTGAAATTTTAGGTAAAAGCAACGGTTACAGAATTGTTGTGCAATCTAGAGTAACGCAGAGTAATTTTGAAATAGCTGGAGAACGAAGGAGAGTCAATCTTTGAAATTTTGAGGTAATCTGAGAAATTCAATTCTTTACAAGTTTGTAGAAGAAAAGAAATCTTAGTTTGGGCTGGAAATATAATTTTTAACAGATAGGAGTAAGAACAAAAAGGAAAGGATGAGATCTCTGCTGTCAGGTATCGCTAAGTAAATAAAGTAGAGGTAGCGAGACAAGTGTCACTGAAACGCAAGGGGGCTTTCCGTCTCACAAAACTCGCTGGGTCTCGCTAGGTATCGCTCCTCAAGTAAATAAAGCTAGTCTCCCTTATCCTGGTGTCGCTAGTATCGTGTCCTGTTGGGTAGTTTCGCTAGTAATCTCGCTGGGAATGTGGGATTTTCGTTGGTAATCTTGCTTATTAGGTTTACTTTGGGAAAAAGGGGAAGCTCGGTGATGAATCATGATTTGAGTTTAATTATGCAAACTAAACGATCAAGTAAAGGAAAGCGTAACGTAAGGAAAAATGTTTATTTCAGGCCAAGAGGAGATAGGGAAGGCGTATAATCCACTCAAGGCCTAGAAAGAGGTAAGTGACACTTTTCTTGTTTCAACGTTTTTTTGTTGTACATGTTAGTTCGATTTTCCAATTGAATATGATTTTGTGATCAATCAATTTACAAGGCATAGTTTATGTTTTGTTAAATGGTATTGAAAAGTATGTTCATGAAATGTTATTGATTTAAGAATTGCCTTGTTTTCTCATGGAAGA
Organism: Citrullus colocynthis; assembly: GCA_031780015.1. Lineage (NCBI taxonomy): Eukaryota > Viridiplantae > Streptophyta > Magnoliopsida > Cucurbitales > Cucurbitaceae > Citrullus > Citrullus colocynthis. Next base: position 91,272 of record QLSR01000200.1, read on the forward strand.
TTTACATATGAACTGTTTGTATAAAGTATTGCTTTCCTTAAAGGAAAAATGTTTTAGAGGAGGCTCAATGCTGAAGGACATGAGAAGGCAGGCGAGTTTCCCCGGGACCCAGTACTGAAGGACATAGAGAAGGTACTTGGGCAACCTGCCATGTTCCTATGTGCACATAAAGGTTATATGCTGGTGCGTCGAGTTCTGCTCCGCATCAACCCTTATTTGTTTTCGACGTTGGGGTGTTGACTTTTGCTCCGCCTCAACTAAGGAGAAGTATTGTAACCAAACTGATTTCTTTATGATTTGCTGAAAAATCATGTATGATTTGATAAGGGCATTTAAACATGATTTATCCAATGAATATAAAATGATTCTATGTTTTACTCATGCTGTCGGGATTAGTTTAAATCCTGATGATATTCGAACTAAAAATAGTTTGTTAAAATTAGTCACTCACTGGGCTGTTAGCTCATGTTTTCAAGTTTTCTTTTCCTCCCAGGTAGCAACGACGTTCCCGGTGCTTTGCCTACTCCAACTCGCCATGCTTAAGCTTCGAGTTTTCAGAAATTAGTCTTGTTTGAAGAGTTGTATGTATGCATAACCTTATATAGGTGGCATGTAGACCTAGTTGTACATATGCTGGGATGTGAAATATGGTTTTGTGTAAGTACATTGTAGATGAGTTGAAAGTTTGAATTATCTGTATATAAGTTTTTTTTTTTTTTTTATGGTTTTGGATGTATGAAGGAGTAATATGCATGTTATAAACTGTCAGGATTATGTAGTAGAAATGGATGGTATACGTCCCAAGAGGAGTGATATGTGCTGTCTTCACATCTCCTTTTAGGTTAAGTAGGTAATCAGGGAGAGGGTGTGACAGATAGAACACATCCTTCTCAAAGAGTTAAAAGTCCCTCGACATAGTGGGAGAGTTATTCATGAACCCAACCGTTACATGGGTTTAGCAAAAACTCAGGTAGTCATACCTAATGATGGCATCAAGGATCCATTGACCCATAAACAGGCAATGAATGATGTTGATAAAGATCATTGGATGAAAGCCATGGACCTAGAAATAGAGTTTATGTACTTCAATTTAGTCTGGGAACTTGTAGATTGACCAAGTGGAGTAAAACCTATTGGTTGTAAGTGGATCTACAAGAAAAAATGAGACCAAGCCGGTAAGGTACAAACCTAAAAGGCTTGATTAGTAGCAAAGGGTTTTACCTAAAGAGAGGGGGTGGACTATGAAGTAACTTTCTCTCCTGTTGCTATGTTAAAATTGATTAAAATACTCTTGTCCATTGCCAACTTTTATGATTATGAAATATGGGAAATTGATGTCAAGATAGCTTTTCTGAATGGCTATCATGAAGAGAGTATCTATATGGTACAACCAAGGGGGTTCATAGAACAAGGTCAAGAGCAAAAGCTTTGCAAGCTTGAACGATCCATTTATGGATTAAAACAAGCATCTCGATCTTGGAACATAAGGTTTGATACTGCAATCAAATTTTATGACTTTGAACAGAATGTTGATAAACCTTGTGTTTACAAAAAAAATCATCAACAAGACTGTAGCATTTTTATACTGTATGTTGATGATATTCTTCTCATTGGGAATGGCGTTAAACAATGGCTAGCAACCTAATTCTAAATGAAAGATTTAGGAGAGGCTCAGTATGTTCTTGGAATTCAAATTGTTCGGAATCACAAGAGCAAGACATTAGCTATGTTTCAGGCATCATAAAATGTTGTTTAGATATAAGATGCAGAATTCCAAAAGAGGTCTATTGTCATTTAAGACATGTAATTCATTTGTTAAAGGAACAGTGTCCTAAGACACCTCAAGAAGTTGAGGATATGAAACGTATTCCCCATGCATCAATAGTCGGCAGCTTGATGTATGTTATGTTGTGTACACATCCTGACATATGCTATGTAGTAGGGATTGTCAGCAGGTTTCAGTCTAGTCCTAGTGACTAATTTGTCGCCCAATTTCGTGCCAAATAAATTTTCCTAACTTACCCATAGTAGTAGTGGCAAGTCGAGTTGAACACAGGGAGCCTTCGAATTTCATAGTTGGAAAGTTTAGAATTCAAGGTAATCATATGGGGTTTTGAAAAAATAGTTGATTGCAAGAAAAAATAAATTTCATAAAAACAAATTACGCGATGTAAAAAGAGTAAAAATTCAATGGAAGAAGCTCTAGCTTGGGTTACGCGGGATTTCCTTTGTTCGATGTTCTTATCATTGGTTCATCATTACTAAATTCATTGAAGCTAGCACCTAATCAATTCTATTGGAAACACTAGAATTGAATTGTCCTAGTCGACAAGTTAGATTTAAGCCAAATCGATGAAAAGCATGCAAAATTTGACTAAACCTAACCGCATTAAGTTCAAAGAAAAATTAGGTGGAATATTCAATTGGAAAGACCTAGATTGAATGTTCTATTGATTTAATCCTAGGTTGATTAGGACAATGTGCATCACCATCTAGATTTACAAGCTAACCTAACCTATTGCTTCCTATGATTGACATACAATGAATTGTCACGAATTGTAATATAATCAAAGCAATGATCAAAATAAACACCAGCGTTACAAATTGATCGTAATTCATAAAAAACTCGGAATTAAATCATGCATGCACTTGAATTAAGTTCAAAACCTTAAAAGAACATCAATGGAAAATTCCTAATACCCAAGCTAGAAAAATGTTACCTTAGCCAATAATCGGCATTGGGTTCAAGTTCCTAGGGATGAAAAGAAGAAAAGATGAGAGAATGGAGCCAAAAGTCGGCTGGTCTAGCTCTCTCTTTAACCTAGAATCGAAATTTCCTTTTTATAAAAACTGGCGCTGACGCTGAATTGTCCGCATGAAATAGTCGGAGCTTCGCGGCGCCTGCTGCACTTCGCCAGCAGAGCATCTTGGGAAAAAGCGTCGCAGCTGCACCTAGGCAGCGTCGTAGCTTCAAAGGCATTTTTGTCCTTTTGGAGTTCTATCTCCTGGTTGATGTTGTGGAACTTCGTTTTGGCCCGTTTTAGCCCGATTTTGGTGCTTCTACCTATTAACTGCTCGAAACCTACAAAATAATACAATAGACACATTAAACAGCACAACGATCTCGAGTTAAGCTGAGAAAGATTGCATATTTTAGGTGCTATCACCTGGATATGATCATTAAACTGCCATTAAAAATATCCTCAAGTATCTAAGGAGAACAAGGGACTACATGCTCGTGTATGCTGCTAAAGATTTGATTTTTACAGGATACACTGACTCTAATTTGTAGACCGACATAGATTTAAGGAAATTCACATCAGGATTAGTGTTCATTCTAAATCAAGGAGCAGTAGTATGGAGGAGTATTAAACAAGGTTGTATTGCTGACTGCACCATGGAAGCGGAGTACATAGCTACTTGTAAAGTAGCAAAAGAAGCAGTATGGCTCAAAAAGTTCTTAGCGGATCTAGAAGTTGTTCCAAATATGCATATATCTATCACTCTCTATTGTGATAATAGTGAAGCAGTTGCAAATTCCAAAGAACCCAAAAGCCATAAGCGCAACAAAAAAAATTGAACAAAAATATCATCTAATCAGAGAAATTATGCAGAGAGATGACATAATCGTTAAGCAAATTGCGTCAAAGCACAACATTGTTGATCCATTTACAAAGGCTCTCATGGCTAAAGTGTTTGAGAATCACCTAGTGAGTCTAAGACTTCTAGTTATGTAAACTAGGACAAGTGGGAGAAAGCTACTGAGTATCTGATGCCCTAGTTTGTTGTATTTATATGCATTTCTCTATAAACTCGACAAAATGTTATTACACTCACTGGAGTTTTAGTCCAAGTGGGAGTTTATTGGGTTTTATGTCCTAAAACTCGTAGTTTGTAATTTTTGAAACTTCACCATGCACCAAAGCACACTTGCTCCATAAGGCCTCTTACATGTTATCCTAGTCATGCATCCTGACAACTCCTACTTATAATGTGTTAGACTCAAGATAAGCCACTTAGCACATATTTTTCTTCCCTAATATGCATCCATCTCATGCCCGGGAGTAGGTCCTCGCATCCCACTCTCTTCCCCCATGCGTCCATCTTGAGGATTTTTAGGGTGCAATCTCTTTTGCTCTTTTTCTTCATCCAACTTCCTCACACTTAGCCTATTTTCCTTCACGACATCAAGTGTACGTCCAACATAACCTATCCCTAAGGTCATGCAACCAAGCCTCCCCATACTATTTCATGGACTCCTTGATAACTCCTCCTATGCATCCATGATGCCCTCTCTAAGCCTATGCTTCCAACTTTTCCCTCATATGTGTTCCACACCTCCTTTCTTATACATACTTACCTTGCTTCTAACTTCAATCACTCAACACTTAACCATTTTTCTTTAACCATTAGGGTATGCGTCCAACACACCCAAATCATCTTATACTTAGCCAACATTCTCACCTGGATAGTCTTCCATGTGTTTTCCCCTTTGCTAAGAAGCTTGACATACTAGTTTTCCTCCTTTTCTCAAGACAAATTGATCCTTCCCTAGCCAAAAATCCTACTCCATGCGTTCATCACTTCCCTCTCCCTCTTAGGATTTGCTTCTTAACCATTAAAGTCATCCAATGCTAAGCTAAGTCTCCCCCAGAGTATGTACTATGCATCCAACACCCATAATTAGTGAGACTTCCTCTCCAACTTGAACCATGCGTTCAACTCTCCTTTCTATCACTTAGGATTCCTTTCAACACTTCAACACTTAGTCACAATCCTCCCCAAAACCCTTACCATGCGTTGAACACCTTCTATCATGCGTCCATCATGGTGTTTTTCCCAAAGAGATGCGTTCTATTCTCAAGACTAACTTCCAACTATGCTACCAACTCATCCCTCTACAACACTTAGTAATATTCTCCTTCTCATCAAGCACTATACATCCATACCATGATTTTTCAAGCATAGTTGTGACACTTAGAGATTTTTACAACCTATTTGCCTCTTTGTAGTCCAACATTCAAAAAATCTCTTACCATGCTTTCAACTCATAGCCCAGATTTTCTCTCTAAAATTTTCTGACTCTATAGGCTACATACTTAAGGTTTCCCTTTCCCTAGATTCTTCTCTTTACTCTATCTAAGCTACTAGGTCAAGATTCCGGATTTCACACCCACTTTGTATTTGATACAAACGATGTGATCCTAAATCATTCATGTAGAAACATGAGAGTGGGGTGTCTTGTGCAATGACTAGACCATGAAATATTTCAACCTAATGACCTAGGTAACTCGATCTTAATCCTAAGCTAACTATAACCTCATGTCTGTTTGAGATTATCCTTTAATCTGCATAGGTGAGAGTGGCTTTGTCACACCCCCTCCTAGGTACCCTCCTAACCCAGGAAAAAGTGTGATGACAGCGGACACCGACCCTCTTACGTCATCCACTGTCAACCATAACTCTGTCTTTACCTAATAAATAGTTATAAACCATAAACTAATTCACACATACACCAGAGTTAACTTGTCATATGCACATCCTTTTCATTCAGTCATATAATAGCATAAATACACAACAACTTCCTTAATCCTCTCTATATGTACAACACATGCTCCAGTTCAATTATTTACAATTTTCAGAATACTAAACATTGTTGGTGGACCCATACAAGATCTTGCGTAGGCTAAGCATCCCGAACTCGCTCACTACCTAGAAAACAGAAAAACAAGGATAACTTGAGCTTAAACACCCAGTGAGTGACTAATTAAAGTTTTTCTCAATAGTGTATATAAAATATAAAACCCAACCATGTCTATTACTAGTATACGTCAGATTATAGTTTAACCACATCTGATTATCTATGGAAACATTTTTCAAAAACCGTTTCCTTAAATCTCCTTCACTAGTTGAGGCTGAGCGAAGCTCACCACACCCAACGTCGATATTTCTCAGCTGAGTGGAGTACTCTTAACACTTCAGCATCAGTCAATCATAATTTGTTCACGGGCTAGCCAAGTACCTTCTCCCAGTCCCTCAGTATTGGATCCCCAGGATACTCAAGTGCCTTCTTTACATCGCTCAACACTGAGTTTTCAAATACAAGATTTCCCCCATGCCATCACATCTTAATTACTAATAAACTTCCTTGAGTTAGCATGGATCATCATAAAACTACCACATGTATATATATATAATAATTCCTAAGTCAACAATACCATAAAAACATAAGTGATACAATTATCCTTTTCTAGCTGTGGTGGAGCGAAGCTCAATGCACTCAACCTCGTGTATCAATACTCATCATTCACATATTCAAATGCCTTCACACGAGTCCCTCGTCACAAATGCCTTCACATATCGTCCCTCGGCATTTCAAACCCTCAAGTGTCTTCTCATATTGTCCCTCGGCACTAAGTTTCACTATATTGGAGTTCCCATATGCCTTCTCACGTGGTCCCTCGGCACTGGGTTCCATATCAATCCACTGCTCAAGTGCCTTCACGCGTGGTCCCTCAGCACTGAGCTATCATGTATGGGATTTCCATATGCCTTCTCACAAGGTCCCTCGACATTGGAATTCATTTCAATCAATTCCCCAAGTGCCTTCACACATGGTCCCTCAGTACTGTGTATCATATATCGTACTCCCCATAGGCCTTCACACGTGGTCCTTCGGCCGTGGGTTGCATTTAGATAATACATATAACATTCTTAAACTTCGCAATACAACACAAGAAATTCAATGATACACCATATGACATGATAATTTCCACTCACACATTGCTAAAAATAGTCATTGCATGAAATAGAAAGTCCCTCACAATTCGTCTTAGGCCCCGAGCAGATTATATGCCTTTCCGAGCTCTTCTTGGCCTGTAAATGCACATTTTTCACGTTAAGCTTCCCTTAAACTTCCTTTCCATGATCATTAAGTGTGCATAATTAAACTCTAATCATGTTCCTTCATCGAGACCCTCATTTTCCCAAAAAAATCATAATTAGCAAGATTCTATATCACCAGCGAGATTACCAGCGACATTCCACTTTTCTAGCGAGATTATAAGCAAAACCACACAAAAAGACACGACACTAGCAAGATTACCTATGGAGCGAGATCTAGTGAGAGCTAGCGAGATTTGTGAGACAAAAAGCTCCTCTGCGCCCAGCGACACTCATCTCGCTAATCACACTTTAATTTCTTAGCGACACCCGACAGCAGAGTTTCCTCTTTCACTTTTATTCTCACTTCTATTTGTTAAAAGTCATATTTTCAGCCAGATTTAGAACTTCTTCCTTTCTACAAACTTGTAGAGAAATAAGTCCTTTATCTTACCTCAAGATCTCAAAATGAAAGTCCTCTTTGTTTGAGAGATATTCCTAAACAACCCTGAATTGCTCCCAATCGTCTAGCAATTTAGCTCCGATCTCTTCTACCTAGAGTTTAACACATTTCCACTCAAATTCGGCTCAAGCATCCTTCATGGAAATTGCTAGAAATCGAGTTAACTTACCAAACTTAAAATTTCAACCCTAGCCACACCTTTTACAGTTCGTTCTTCTCTTAACACTAAACGATGCTCAAATTAAGCGACACCAGCCAAACTCTCTGTTCCAGTTTTAGTTCCTCAACGAAAACAATGAGAATTCCACCCTAAACCAACATATACACCTTCTTCTACCTCCTTTCATTGTTCAGCTTCAAAATGGGATCAACTCGAGCTCTAAAATGTGGTTAAAATGATTAAACACTCAGTCCATTCATATATATATACCACCGACTTAATCTCCACTTCTTCTCTATATACTTAACTAATCAACGCATACCTTCTCTTCAACGCATAGCTGTGCTAACCAACTAATGCACAGTAGCCTTCAATGCATGGTTGTGCTGATCAACTAATGCACAGTAGCCTTCAACGCATGGTTGTGATCAATGCCTATCGCACCCCCCCTTCACCTCTGCGTCTATGCCGAGCTACCTTCTCAACGCATAGCCATCAGTGGCAACTCCCGTCAGGCCTCAGCTATACTCTCAATGCATAGCCACACCAACGCATGGCCAACACTTAGCTATTTTTTGCTCCCACACAACTCAGCCACTTTTCTCTACTCAATGCCCATCTCATAATTTCTTCTTAACTTGCCTTCTGCCAATGCCAAGTACGGGGCTTACAGGCTCGAGTTCGCCGACTCAATATGTCTCCCATTTTAGGGATAAGATCAGCAAATAGCTGGAGACATAGTCCTGCAAGATGGAATTCACTCATACCTTATTTAAGGATAATAGAGAAGTTATTCCGTTAAGTACTGACTCTGGGACTTGAACAAGGGGCCCCATCCTCATTGGCTCGAGAGGTACTAGGTTTGTTGGTTGAACCACAAACTAATTGTTCATTAGAGGATTAGTGTGACTTAAGGAATTAGATCTAATTACAGGGGTAAAACGGTAATGTTGACCCAACTGTAATTACGAACAACTTGTGAAGGATCAACTTACTTAACAAATATTAATGAGATTCAATTCTTTTCTACTGTGAGTGGTTTCTCTTCTAAAAGTTAATGTTAATTCTTTACATTTTATATTATTGTGTGGTAAGGAAAGGGAATGTCACACAGGATGGTAAGAGGATCTGTGGATCTAGCTTCTAAGCTTGTGATGGAATTAAGCACAGGATGGTCGGAGGATCTAAGGATCTAGAATCCTCAGAGGGTTACCATAATCTATATTCTGAGCCTATGAGAAGAACCTCACGTGGGATGGTTAGAGGATCGATGGTGTCACACACCCTCCCAAGTTACCCTCTCAACTTAGGAAAAGGTGTGAGGACAGTAGACATCGACCCTTTTATGACATCTAATCTGTACTCCTTTTTAACTCATAAATTTAAGCACCTGATAGACAGTTCATAATTCACATATAACACATCCTCAACAAATAAACATGTCATGCTTAAATTATAGGCCAAAAAACAACATTAAACATCCACATGGCTACTAGTTCTCACTCTCAAATCCTCTTAGATACAATGTTTATGTCTTAATACAAGTCTATACAAGGTTTACAACTTATATACAGCTGGATCAAACGAGGTTTGTGTATGCTAAGCACTGCGAACTCGCTCGCTACTTGGAAAATAGAAAATTTAAGGAAAACGTGAGTTAGGTTACCTAGTGAGTGACATGGTTATTAAAATATAATCTTTAACATAAAAACAAGCTCAATGCTTAAAAAAGCTCAGACTTAGCATAAAACATTGATGCGCACTTTTCGTCTTTACTGCAAGTGCACGAGTCAAATTATAATATGAGACGGTTAAGTTTCGAATATCGTTCAACTGAGGATCCAATTGTGAAGGTTCAAGTTAGTTAGCTATTCAAGAATTGAATCAATTTTATCTGAGGATTCCATCTTCAGTTGTGATTTAGGAAAAACTAAAAAGGAAAGCAAGTAAATAAGAAACACATGAGTCAAAGAGAGTTCTAGGGTAATGAATCCTTGTTTACTTCATTATGCAATATTCTAGGGTTCATGGATTTTATTGCAATTCATATGCTTAAGTCTAGAAACATCAATTCAGGTTATTTTCTTTCAAAAACAACATTTTCTCATGCAACTTAATTGATTACTAATTTCTTGAAACCAATACAAATTATATGGCATTAGGAGTAGTCTTTAACAACTTTCATTGTTAACCTAACTATTTTCATGATAGATTAACAACTAATTCATTATTATAGATCTAATTAGACATACAACTCAACCATACATCTAATCTAACATTCAAGGATGGCCAATCACAAAAATTAAGCACAATAACAATGAAAAGCATATTCATTACAACAAAACCCTGAAGAGTCTACAATATCAACATAACTTTATAAACAATTCATCAATACCCTAAAACTAAAGAGTTTAGCCACTCATAGCTTTAAGTAATATGTTCACAAACAATATGAAAATAGAAAGAGTGTAAAGAAAGGAAAACTCTACTAGGAAGAAGCCCTTGATTAAGGAGGAACTGCCAAGATGTCCTTTAGTCTTCACGTCGGGAACTCAAACGGTACCACAACTCTCTCTCAAACTCTCTTCTCTCTTTCTTGCAGCTAGCTTACTCTTTGGGACTCTCTATTTGTCTCTTCGTGTGTTGGATGTTGTCTAGGGCTACTGGAAACCCTCCAATTTATAGAGTTGGCCGCCCAAAATTCTTTCCAAAAATGTGGATTTTTCAAATAAGGAAAGCATCCAATTTATAGAGTTTGCAGCCTAAAATTCTTTTCAAAAATGTAGATTTTTCAAATATGGAAAACTAGCGTCGTTTCGCTGGTCAATGGCGTCGTTACGCTGTCCGACATAAAAAGGTGGCGCCGCTGTGCTATGTGACATAAAATCCTACCCTCGGTGCCGTGTCGCAACAGCACTGACGATGTTGGGTGACACTGTCAGGAAAAAACGTCGCGGCATCGCTGAACCGGCGCTGCGTGCTGCCATGTTTTTGGCAGTTTGGTAATTTTCTTCTCTTTTCACTTGATTTTAGCTCGATTTGGTTCTTTTGGCTTTCGATTTTTATTTTCTTTATTTTGACCTGAAAACCACTAGCAAACAAGTGAAATCTAATATAGACTCCCTTAATTTAAGAGAATAAAAAGGACTTTTCAAGCACTTTTCACCACCCCAAACTTAGAGATTTGCTAGTCCCGAGCAAATAGTAAAATCAAATAAAGGGAGTTTAGACGAAGAAGTGTGCTATCAAATAATGTCTCAAAGAATAGCATTTAAAAGCTTAAGTAGAAAAATGCAAGCACATCTTTATTGGTATAATTATTCAAGGCCAAATCTTGCTATCTCCCATGTGTGTGTGTACAAGCCTCCTTTAATTCAAAATGCTAGAACTCAAATTGGGACTTAATAGAGCTTCCTTAGTTTTCCCCCTACTCTAGCTCATACACCAATTTTCAAACATCCATTCATTTCAAGCGAGTAATATGTCCGCTAAGGTGCCATTCAATCATATTATTCATGAGCCCTAAACTTGCATTTTTTTACTTAGGGGCACTAGCTTTCACACATTCACTATAGGGTCTCGTACCTAGTTAATTCCCAGGCGTTCTTACTGATCACAATAAAGGCAGCTCTTTTTACCCCCATCCATGCATACCATTACAAGTTTAATGTTTAAAAGGATAGACATGTAAAACTCATATATTTTTGTGTGCACTTTTTTTTTTTCTCAAAGGCATGTATACCCTTTTCTTTTTTCTTAGTCTAAGATTACAAACCATCATGTCTTTCTACTCTCTAACCAGTAGGGTCTTTCGAAGTGACAACCAAATACACCCAACTTCCTTTTTTTAATTAAAGATTCTAAACTAAAGTGGCTACGTGCTCAAGAATATGGGAGATTTTAAGAGCGACTTAAATGAATTTAACTTAAGATAATGCTATTATATTTCCACAATAAGTCATCTATTATGAAAATTCGAATCTCATCATGGGCAATCAACATCAAAGCACACAACCATAAAAAACATTCCCATTAACTTTGAAAGCTCCAAAATTTTCAAAAAAATTTCGAAATTTCATTAACATGCATATGATCATTATAACCTCACAAACATGCATAGCAGGATAAGAAAACACACAAAAGTACGAATGACACCTCCCACCCCAAAGTTAGAATCATTCATTATCCCCAATGCATAAGAACATCGAACAAAGAAAGAACAAGCTTGGGAGCAAGCGGGAAGCCACCAAACATGCTTGGTGTAAGAGTACTTTTTGTGATGAACCAAGATCCTGAAATCTAAGAAAGCATATGAGTGATTCTATGATTATTGAAAATAAAAAGAAAAAGCAAAATAAATAAAGCAATAAAATTGGGTTGCCTCCCAACAAGCACTTTGTTTAACGTCTTCTAGCTAGACGGGGCTCACAAGTCACAGCGGATCCCAAGGTGGCTTCTTCATTCCATGTTTTGAACCACCTTGAACTTTTAGCTTTCGCCCACATTGACACTCACAAACATATTTGTTAACATTTAATGGGTTGGTTAACAATTCATTGTCAAGTTGAACATCATCTTTTCTAATGTAATCAAGTATCATTAAGGAGTCATCATTGTAAAACTTTACCAGACTCACCATTTCTTGTTTAACATGCTTCTCCATGATTTGTTCATAATTCATTGTTAACATCATTTTAGGTTTTAGAGGTATGCACGAAGAACTAGGAACATTATCACAACTAGAAACATGCTTCATAGGATTTTCTAATTTATCATCAAGCATGCCATTAGTCTTACGACTCAAAGGGGGATCATCATGCATATAATTCTTACTAGAAGAGGGGGGCGATGTTACCAGTGTGCTTGGTTCATGATGCTCATACCTCTTCACATTCGGATGCTTAAAGGCTTTATAGATGTCGAATGTTACCTCCTCATCGTTAAGGCGGAATGTGAGCCTTTCATTTTGCACATCGCTGAGAGCCCTTCCGGTGGCCAAGAAAGGTCTCCCAAGAATTATGGGGACTCCGGCATCTTCTTCCAAGTCCAGTATCACAAAATCCACCGGGAAGATAAACTTTTCCACCTTGACCAATGATAAACACTTGAAAAGTGCTTTCTATTCTCTAAAATTAAGGGAGTTTATATTAGATTTCATTTGTTTGCTAGTGGTTTTAAGGTTAAATGAGGAACATTAGAAGAAAAAGCCAAAAGATCAAAACTGAAAAAAAATACGGTGAAAACGAGAAGAAAATAACAAAGTTGCCAATCAGCGCTGCCGCGGCGCTAAAACCCGAGAGCAAATTTGCGCATCACAGCCGCAGCGCTAGTTTCCTTTTTTGTAAAAATTGTATTTTTGGAAAGTTTTCTTGGGCGGCCAACTCTATAAATTTGGGGGTTTCCAGCAGCCTTATAATCAATCAAAGCACGAAATTACAGACCAAAAGAGTCACAAGAAGGAGAGAATTGAGTGAGAATTCATAAAAGAGTTCAAAGAGTGAGTTAGTTGCAAGGAAGAGGAAAAGAGTTCAAGAGAGTCGTGGTGTCGTTCGAGTTCCGACGTGAGAGCCAAGGAGATTGTGACGGTGCTACCTCAATCAAGAGCCCCTTTTCAGTAGAGTCCCTTTCTTTACACTCTTTCTTTGTTTATATTGTTTGAACATGTTGCTTCAAGCTATGAGTGACTAAACTCTTTAGTTTTAGGATTTTGATGAATAGTTTATGAATTCATGTTGATATTGTAGACTTTCATGGTTTTGTTGGAATAATTATGCTTTTCATTGTTGTTGTGTTTAATTTTTGAGGATTGGTCACCTTCATAGGTTAGGTTAGATATATGATTGAGAGATTATATGTTTAACTTGATCTATAACAATGAATTGTTGTTAATCTATCACAAGAGTAGTTAGGTTGACAATAAAAGTTGTTAAAGACTATTCTTAATGCCATGTAATTTGTATTGATTTCAAGATATTAGTGATCAACCGAGTTGCATAAGAAATGGTTGTTTTTTAGAGAAAATAATTTGGAATTAAGTTTCTAGACTTAGGCATATGAATTACAATAAAATCAATGAATTCTATATTATTACATGATGAACTAAACAAGGATTCATTACCCTAGAACTCTCTTTGACTCTTGTGTTTCTCACTTTATTACTTTCCTTATTTAGTTTTTATTTTCCATAATTCACAAATTAAATTCCTATCCTCATAATAAAATTCATTTGATTCTAGAATAGCTAAGTAACTTTAACCTTCGAAATTGGATCTCCAGTGAAATGATATTCGAACTTTACCGTCTTATATTATAACTTGACCCATACACTTGCGGTTAACACTTAAAGTGGCGCAATCAACCATTACATCCTCCACAATGCCGTAGGGACGAACACATGATCGATCGACCAAAAGTAAGGATATGGTAGTTGGTTGTACTTCTCCACCATCGAGCTTCCTAAACATGGATAAAGACATTAAGTTAATAGAAGCTCTAAGGTCACAAAATACTTTAGTAACCGACTTATTACCTAAATGACAGGGGATAGAGAAACTCCCTGGATCTTTCAATTTTTCAAGCAATTTCCTTTGTAGTGTCGCACTACATTCTTCGGTTAGTGCAATTGTTTCATAATCTTCATACCTCTTCTTCTTAGACAACACATCCTTCATGAACTTGGCATACTTGGGCATTTGTTCTAATGCCTCTGCAAAAGGAAGGTTAATTTCCAACTTTTTGAATATGTCTAAGAATTTAGAAAATTGAGCATCAATCTTTTTCTTTTGAAATCTCAGAGGAAAAGGTAAAGTGTTAGGGATAAAATGAGGAGAGTTAGAAGTACTCCTTATATATAGTCTGTGATTTCTCCTTTTCCTTAGGTGCACTCTCTTTTTGTATTGGAACATCCTCTATGATGGCTTCATCCTCTTCTTGTGGAAGCTCATCATCATCTATCATAATGTGCTTGTTCAACTCCTTGCCGCTCCTTAGTGTTATGGCATTGCATTCCTCCTTGGGGTTCTTCTCTAGACAACTTGGAAATTTACCTTTTTGCATTGTGTGGAGAGATGTGGCCATTTGACTAATTTGAACCTCCAAGCTTTGAATTGTCTTACCTTGGCTTTGAATGGTGCTTGCTATATCTTGGACCGAATTCTCTAAAGTGGTCGTCCTCGATTTTGACTCTTTGACAAAGTCAAGCATTATGTCCTCCAATGATGATGTCTTTGCATTCCCTGCTTCATTGAATCCTTGAGGTGTTTGCAACACATTTTTGTTGTTGGCATATGAGAACTTCTCATGATTTCTCAAGTTGAGATAATAGTGAGTTGGGAGTTGTTGTTGACTTCGATATTGTCCTCTATCCACATAATTGGCCGTCTCGTTGTCTCCTTGTTGATTTGTCATGGCCGCAAGGGAAGTTATAGATGGTGGACTTGGTTGGGCTTGGCTTTTTTACAACAATTTAGACAAGGCATTAGTGAGAGAAGCCAGTTGAGCTTTTAGAGAATTACCTCATCCACCTCATATAGTCTGGTGGCTTTTGGGATGATTGGAGAAGATCATTCACATGGCCAATTGTACGATGTAGTGGTCAAGTCTTCTAATATGGTATAGACCTCTTGAGCATTCTTGGAGAAAATTGAGCCTCCGGCGATAGCATCTAGAATGGATTTGGTTGAGTGATAACTTGTAGAAATACAAGTTATTATAGTCATTATTTGATTTAATTAGAGTAACTTTGGAGTTAAACGCATGATTTTGGTAGTTGAATGATAAAAAATGTATCACCATGCGTTGGCACTACTTACAAAAGAAAATGCCTGAAAAACGATGAGCTTTTCTATTCCTAACGCAGGGTTAAGAAGAAAAGAAGTGCAAACAACCAAGTACGAAGAGACGAAGCTGCTGGGAGAACAAGTAAAAACCCATGCGTCGAGCTTATGAGTCGAGACCATGCGTCGATGAAGAAATAGACGCATGCTCAAACAACTGTCATGTCATTATGAAAAAGAGCAACAACCTATCAGGTCATGGCAGAACAAATAGGCTGACAAATCTGAAAAGTCTATGCAGCGTGGCTGAAATTTAATGCAAAGGTGTCAGGTCATCATGATATCAACCTTTTGACGCCTATAAACAGCCCAAAAGCTTCTCCGAGAAAGAGGAGGAGAGAAAGAGAGACCAGTTCAAGAGGCGAAAGCTCTGCACTATTTCTCCCTCACCATAACCAGCCTCCATTACGAGCTCTTCTGAGAGAAGGAGTCTGAGCACCTTTAGAGTCGTCTCCCAGTGAGTGAGAACCTTCACCCTATGGAATCTATGTATCATATAGCAACCATCTTAAGCCTCCATGAAGCAAGACGTTGCCAGTGGCGGCTTGACGCCCTTCATTTCTGTTTTATTCCCATTTCTCTCCTTCTTGGGTATATTTTGTTAATGACATTCGAGAGAATGACTTATTTTCTTAATATGAGTTTGATTGACTATTATCTTCCATCTATTTCCGTATTAAACACCTTACACCATGTTTGAATGCTAAATGAGTTTGATGTTAAAAGTTAGTTTTTATTGAGCAATCCTGAGTATATTACATCTTGATTAATGCATATCTTTAGCTTGCATAACTTTGTCTAACAAACACAAGTAGTAAGCATGACTGTCGAGCTTGAGAGAGTGGATAGTTTTTCTTTAGCATTTATTAAGACTAGAAGAGTTGTAGAGATGTAGTTCATCTTTTGCCAATGCAAACTTATCATGCGTCTTAGAGATAAAATTAATGTGGCGTCGAAACATCGAGAGATGGATTCACAAACACAGTTTGTAGGTATGTAATTGTACTTAGAAGGTTTAGGTAACAACTAGCTCTTGCGTTAACTCTACTCCTATCGCATGGTTCCATTCATTCTCAACGCATGCTATCTGACACTAAATGACATATGACTAACCATCGCCGCATCCACCTCATTATTAGTAGTAGGAAACTCTTTTCATTCTTTATGTATAGTTTGACACATACAACCAACAAATGCACATATTACATGTATAGATCACCGCATAGTCAGGCATATAATCTCAACACCTAGTTATTACAAATTCCTGCGTTCGACCCTGGACTCACCAGGAAACCTATAAATACTTATACTTGGGTCTTTATAGGAAAACTTGCTTAATCATGATCACATTTAGAGTAATTCTCGACGCATCCTTGTACGGAAATGTTAAAATCTATTTTTGTGCAACAAGCTAAGAAACTCAATTCAATTTAATTAAGAAATTCATCTCGAACATTGACCTTGATAATCCATTGTAGAAGAGTTAAATTTGCAACCAATTCGGGTAGCCATGTTGAGGGCATCTTCTTAAGAGATCCTTATACCTTTCCCAAGCCTCATATAGTTGTTCATTCTCAAGTTGGCGGAATGTTCCTATCCCTATTCTTATCCTTTGAGATTTAGCCGGTGGAAAATATTTGTTCAAGAAAGCTTGAGCCAAGATCTCCGACGTAGTGATACTATCTAGAGGTATGGTTTCCAACCAAACCTTTGCTCGGTCTTGTAAAGAGAAAGGAAAAATTCTTAGTTTAATAACATCGTTAGAAACACCATTCATCTTTCCCGTTCTGCATATCTCTAAGAAAGACCGTACGTGCTTATGGGGATCTTCATTCATTCTTCCCCTAAAGGCTAGCTCTCTAGCCATTTAAATCGACCTCGGTTTTAGCTCAAAGTTGTTGACATTGATGGGTACATTCATAATGCCAAATTGATTTTTCGGTAATGTCGGTTGAAAGTAATCATGAATTGCCTTTGGTATCTCCTCCACCATCTCCTCGGTATGATTGTGTTGAGCCCTTAGATTTCTTCTATAAGTCCTATCAATCTCGGGATCAGAAGGGAGAAGGTTAGTATTGTCATAAGGTATAAACCGACAAAATTATCAACCAAAATAATATACACCTCAAAGTAAGATCTATCAATTCTAATGAATATTAAGTAATAAAAACTATTCTTTGGATCCCCGACAATAGCACCAAAAACTTGATGCGCACTTGTTTACCTCAAGTGTACGGGTCAAGTTATAATATAAAACAGTTAATTTCTGAATATTGTTCCACTGAGGATCCAATTGTGAATGTTCAATTTACTTAGCTATTCTAGAATTGAATCAATTTTATTTGAGGATTCCATCTTGAGTTGTGATTTAGGAAAAACTAAAAAGGAAAGCAAGTAAATAAGAAACACAAGAGTCAAAGAAAGTTTTAGGGTAATGAATCCTTGTTTACTTCATTATGCAATATTCTAGGATTCATGGATTTTATTGCAATTCATATGCTTAAGTCTAGAAACATCAATCCAAGTTATTTTCTTTCAAAAACAACATTTTCTCATACAACTTAATTGATTACTAATTTCTTGAAACCAATACAAATTACATGGCATTATGAGTAGTCTTTAGCAACTTTCATTGTTAACCTAACTATTTTCATAGATTAACAACAATTCATTGTTATAGGTCTAATTAGACATACAATTATCTCAACCATACATCTAATTTAACATTCAAGGATGGCCAATCACAAGAATTAAGCACAATAACAATGAAAAACATATTGATTACAACAAAACCATGAAGAGTCTACGATATCAACATAACTTTATAAACAATTCATCAATACCCTAAAACTAAAGAGTTTAACCATTCATAGCTTTAAGCAACATGTTCACAAATAATATGAGCATAGAGAGAGTGTAAAGAAAGGAATAGAAAGAAGCCCTTGATTGAGGAGGAACAACCAAGATGTCCTTTAGTCTTCACGTCGGGAACTCGAACGACACCACAACTCTCTCTCAGACTCTCTTCTCTCTTTCTTGTAGCTAATTCACTCTTTAGGAATCTCTATTGTGTCTCTTCGTGTGTTGGTTGTTGTCTAGGGCTGCTAGAAACCCTCCAATTTATAGAGTAGGCCGCCCAAAATTCTTTCCAAAAAAGTAGATTTTTCAAATAAGGAAAGATGGCGTCATGGCGCTGGTTCAATGGCGTCGTTGCGCTACCCGACATGAAAAGGTGGCGCCGCTGAGCTGTAGGATGGCGTCGTCACACTGTGCGTCATAAAATTCTACCCTCAGTGTCGTGCCGCAACGCCACGTCGGTGTTGCTGCGCTGATGTTGGGTGATGCTCTTGGAAAAAAGCATCACAGCAGCGCCGTACAAGCGCCACTATGCTACCCTGTTTTTGGCAGTTTGGTGATTTCTTGTCTTTTTCACTTTATTTTAGCTCGGTTTGATTCTTTTGGCTTTTGATTCT
Source organism: Citrullus colocynthis (assembly GCA_031780015.1). Lineage (NCBI taxonomy): Eukaryota > Viridiplantae > Streptophyta > Magnoliopsida > Cucurbitales > Cucurbitaceae > Citrullus > Citrullus colocynthis. The sequence goes on from QLSR01000200.1 coordinate 110,085, forward strand.
TATTTTTTTTATTTTGAACTGAAAACCACTAGCAAATAAGTGAAATTTAATATAAACTCTCTTAATTTAAGAGAAAAAAAAAGCACTTTTCAAGTGATTTTCAAACATAAATCATGCTCAATTAAACAAATAGTCAATCATCTGAATAGCCTGTCATAAAATCTCATAAAACATGTTCTTTGGCTTTTAAGATAATCTTAGTTGAGGTGGAGCGATGCTCAACACTACCCAACGTCGAAAACAACCTTAGTTGGGGTGGAGTAATCTCAACACACTCAACGTCGAATCTCTCTCTATGTGCACATAGGAATATCTAGTCTCGGGCTGCCTATGTATCTTATCATGTCCTTTAGTGCTGGGGTACCACAATAATATTAGGGTTGCCCATATGTCTCATCATTGTCCTTTAGCATTGGGTCCCATCTTAACACATTTTACAACATGCTTTTCATAAAGCTTAGAATCATCAAACAACATGCTTTTCATAAAGCTTTAGATGACAACTAACATGCTTTTTAAGGAATTTCCAGTGTAAATCATATGGTAGTTTCATGTTGGAAAATTCATGCTTGCTTAGAAATACTTATGGAAAATAAGTTTCAATCATACTTTGCAAACTCTTGAAACATCCAGTAAAACCTACTTTCCTTAAGCTTTAAATAGCAAATTAGCATATTTCCAAACTCAGTTTCAAGTGTAAATCATGCTAAAAGATCATGCTCGAAAACATGTGCTTATTCAAGAAACTTGTGAGAAAATAAACTTAAATCATGCTTCATAAACATTCTTAAACATAATGAAAACAAAGAGTAAATAAAACTTCGTTTAAATAAAATTGTCACTCACTACTTGTCCGAGTTCCTAGTGGATTATACACCTCATTTAGCTCTTCCCAACCTAAAATAAAGTAACTTCCTTTGTTAAGCTTCCTTAAAATCCTCTTAATTCATAACTTAGATCAATTGGGTCTTAAATATGGAGTTTCAACTCAAAATGACTCACCATCTTTCAAAAACTTGATAAAAAAATATCAAATGTAGCAAACGACCCCTAGGCGTGTCCTATAGCCCCACACAACTCGCACACAGTCTGCCTAGCCCACCATGTGCGGCAAATCTCGCACAGGCACGCTGCCCCATGCCTACAGGCGCCTCTAAGTGATAACTCCAGCACACATGTTACCGAAATACCTCAAAAGGACATGGCACACGCGCACATTCTTTAGCTGCACACGTCAACAATTGTCGATCACCCATCTGACAATGCTCGTGTGTTATGCCCACCTTACCTGATGCCTGTATCGTACATCCACTCTACACACCAGCACGCCTCGCCCATCAGCCTGCACGCTCGCAGCATTGATGGCATGTCAGCCCATTCACTGGGCGTCCAAAACACCCAACATAACCTTAAATGAAAACTCACCTTCGGCCATGAGCAAGGCTCTTCTACATGCCTTCCTTCTTCAACCTTGACTCAAACGCACTCGACAACCTTCAAAACACTGCCTTCACTTCAAGTTGTCAAAATTAATATTTCTAGCCATAATTCAACTTTGCTTTCTCTTACAAACTTGTAGATAAACCTCTTAACTAGCTTACCTCAAAATTTCAGCATCTAATTTCTTTTCTTTTGCCAGATATCAACCAATCTTTCCACTCTACCCTAGATTACTCGACAACCTAAACAAGCTTGAATCTTCGACGAATTTCAACTTCTTCCTCAACAAATTTCCTTCCGGAAACCCCTTTTTTTGAAACTAAACTCATTTTGGAGAATTTTGGTTGAAGAATTTCTCAGATAGCACGAGTAATTTGTGCAAACCTCAACTCAACGTCTAACCTACTATTTATAACTTCCACTAGAACTTCATGCAAAACTACAGCTTGACACCTCCTGCTTACCAACGCGACACTTAACCTATTTTAACACCTCATCAGACTTAATTAATATTGAAATGTCATACTTATCCAATTAGGGAAAAGTCATGAACGCATCACCTCAAGATCTTCCCTTCTACGCATGGTTGACATTCTATTTGAGGTTCTTCCCCTACTCTCGGCTATAAGCCTTGCACGCAGCCTCCTATTGGCTGATGGACGCCCACTAGAACGCATTATGCTTCTCACTAACAGCCGAAGACGCATTAAACTCTCCTTGCCGTCTACCTTATACCAAGCACACCAAAACGCATCATCCTACACTTTAAGATACTCACGAGCATGCATCAACCTCTTCTCCATCAAAGATGCATCATTGTTCCTTTGTCCATGACCTCAAGTCCACAACTCCAAGCCACCCTAGGATGCATCCTTCTATCATTTGCACAACACCCTGATGCATCCTTCATCATTTGCACAACACCCTTATGCCTGCATCAACCATCACCTTTAAGCTTAGCTACCTATTGATTTTCCACGCCCCAAACCAACAATTAGCCAAATTTTCACATGCTTCCTCCCTCAACGTCAGCCACTCTTTAAAAACACATACTCAACTTGTTTACACTTCTCCATAAGTCCACAACAAAGCTTTTCTTGAACTATTCCTTTTCCACGCCTCTTCAAGCATGAACATTAAAAATTTTTCGAAGTCCACAACTTCCTCACAACTCATTTAGCTTAGTACTAGGAGAATGAAAGTAGGGTTTACAGATAGGTCAAGCTTCTGAGCCCATAAGAGGTAGGTCTATATGCACATAGAGGGAAAAATGGTCTATTGAGTCAAGTGGAGCCCAGCAAGGAGTAAGTACGGTAAATAGTTAACCACTGGTATTAAAGTTTGAGTAGTTAACCTCATTATGATGCATTAATATATGAGATGTTTGTTATGTTTAAGGGTCAAAAGGAACCCTATGTCTTACAATATTTGCCACTCATGGGGCATCTAGCTCACTTTTTTCTTTTATGTTTTTCTCGTAGGTAGCGAAAGAGTCCTCTTTGCCGCGTGAAGTCGAGGTCTTCCACAGGATAATGATTCTTTTACTAGACATTACTAAATTGTAAAATAAGTTGTAAATCTATTTAGGAATTGTATAAGATCTTGTATGTAGGTCCCATCAGTTGAATGAGTTTCAATGTATGAACTGCATAGCCTATCCCTGGTAGTGGGGTCACTTACTGAGTATTTTATACTCGCCCTTTCTTATGACATATTTTTCAGGTAAAGGCAAGTACACACCAGCGAATGATAGAAAGAATCTGTGACCGTGCCTAGGGGACAAGATAGTAGCTTCTGCCCATGTCTGCGTCAGTTTGAGAATGTTTGAATTTAAATCATTAGCATTACACTTTTAGACCAATAAGAATTATTTTGTTTTTTTATTGATTATATTTTTTTTAAGGAATACCTCGAGTAAAGTTTTTTAGTTATTTGATTAAATTTAATTGTTGGATTTTGGTTAATTATGTTTAAAGGATTTTTGCCTCTAAAACCTTTGCATTCATGAAGTATCAACCTTATTAATAGTTTTAGAAAATGGGATCGTTACAATTGCTCTCTGCCCCTTCTTTCCATACCTCTTAGAATTAAATCTACAGAACTTAACTCTATAAAAAGGTAAATAGGTCAGAGCAATTTTCTGAACCTATTAGAAATAAATTTCATGTTTATATCAAAAGTTTTTTTTTTTTTTTTAAATAGTACTATTTATATCAAAAGTTGGGGTTCTATTATGAAGCAAAATGACGATTTTTTAATGCAAGAAATACATATCTCCTCTTCGTACAAGCATCATTTATTTTAGAATAAAATTACATATATTTTGTTAAAATATACCACCAAAAGAAATTTTTAAATATAATGGTTGAATTCTTAGCCAAATTTCAAATTCTAAAAACAACATTTTAAAAGCTACTTTTTTTAGTTCTCAAAATTTGACTTAGTTTCTAAAACCATTAGTACAAAGTAAGTAAATAACAAATGAATAAATTTAAAGGTGGAAGTAATGTCTATAAGCTCAATTTTCAAATACAGAAACAAAAAACTAAATGATTAGAAGACAAGAACTTAACCTTCCAATGAATTAAACATTCATTGGATCTAAAATTTTTGAATCAGCGATAAATTATGAGAAAACAATTGATATAATTTCAAAGTTTTAAAGAAAGACTTGAAAGCTACGTCTGCTCTACGAAAGTCAACTAAAACATTGCGTGAACATCTTGAATTCTTGGTATATTTCTTGCATTAAAAATTTGAATTACTTTGACATTGAAAAATGAAATATAGTTTTTCTCAATATATCGACATCAATTTTATTGGACCCTCACGTCCACATATACTTTATCAATACAACAAAAATACATTTCATTTCACGTCTTAAGTAGTATATAAATTAGGAGTAAATTGTAAATTTAATCTGTCTACCCTTGTATATTTTCAATCAAAATTCTCGTGTACTTTTAGTCTATACTACTATTACTTCACTAACAAAATATTTGATTAAATAAATAAAATTTTACCTAAAATAATAGGTTAAAAGAGTATTTTAGTTCTTATACTTTGAAGTAAAATTAGATATTTGAAAGTACATAAACTAGTAGCAGATTCAGGATTTTATATAAAGGGCACAAGTTCATATAAATATACTTTTAAGCATCAATATAATATTCAAATCATATAATACTGTTAAAGCGAGCAAAATTTAACAAGCATAAGAATGTGATAAAGACCAAAATGTTTTTGGTTTGAATCTCCCCCTCTATTTTACTTAAAAGATCATATAATGTCAATTATTTAAACATTAATTGTTTTTTTTTTACAATTTACCAAAATTTTCTTTACATTTTTAATTATTTCTATGTCGTTATAAAAAAAAAAAAAAAACTTTTGATATAAAAATGAAATTTTTTTTTTTAAATAAAAAAAATTTAAAATAAATTTTTTTTTTTTTTTTTAAAAAAAAAAAAAAAACTTTTGATATAAAAATGAAATTTTTTTTTTTAAATAAAAAAAATTTAAAATAAATTTTTTTTTTTTTTTTTAAAAAAAAAAAAAAAACTTTTGATATAAAAATGAAATTTTTTTTTTTAAATAAAAAAAATTTAAAATAAATTTTTTTTTTTTTTTTTAAAAAAAAAAAAAAAACTTTTGATATAAAAATGAAATTTTTTTTTTTAAATAAAAAAAATTTAAAATAAATTTTTTTTTTTTTTTTTAAAAAAAAAAAAAAAACTTTTGATATAAAAATGAAATTTTTTTTTTTAAATAAAAAAAATTTAAAATAAATTTTTTTTTTTTTTTTTAAAAAAAAAAAAAAAACTTTTGATATAAAAATGAAATTTTTTTTTTTAAATAAAAAAAAAAAAAAAAAAAAAAAAAAACTCATTTCATACTTTTTTAGGTTAAAATATCATTTTCGTTTTCATTCTTTGAGACTCATTCTATTTTAGTCCACATAATTCCAAATATTCAAATATAAATCTTACAATTTTAATAGTTCTAAAATTAATCTATATTGTTAGTCTATTGTTAACTTTTCCAAAATAAATATAGGGTGTGTTTGGACTACATTTTCAAGTATTTAATTTAAAAAATAAGTCATTTTGGAAAAAATTAGAGTGTTTGACAACTACTCAAAATAGTTCTTAAAGTATATTTTAAACAATTTTTATCAAAAGAATTTAAATAAAAATTAATTTTTTTAAAATACTTTTTTTCTCAAGTCAATCCAAACGGGCCCTTAATTTCTATAACCTTTCACTTTATAAATTTTGAAGGTATATTACATGTCTTTTCTTGAGTAAAAATAAAAATGATTATTATTGCTTATCCAATTCTTAAAATATATATATATCTTCAAATTATATAGAGAAACCAATTCAAAAAATTATTTAAAATATAAGAACTAAATTTGAATATGTGAAAGTAGATAAATTAATATCGAATGAGTATAAAGAGGAAAAAGATTGAAATTATATTTTAACTTCTTTTTAGGGAAATTATTTTAAGTGACAAAACTGTTGAAAATATTTACGAATAATAGAAAAATATCATAGTCTATTTGTGATAGACTGCAATAGATTACTATTTGTATCTATCATGACGTAGATAGATACAAATAGTATCTATCGCAATCTATTGTAGATAGACAGTGAAATTTTGCTATATTTATAAATATTTTGGTTCATTTTCCTATATTTAAAAGCAACCTTTCTTTTTATCTCATAGTAAATTTATTAAATAAATGAAAATCTTATTTATTAAGCAAAATAATCGAGATAAAATGTTTAAATACAAACATAAGAATATATTTTTTTTACTATAAATAACCTAAATAATTTAGTTTTTTTTAGTATACAATAAAGGTCGAGATTCAAACCATATATCTTTGAACACATAATTTATGTTAATATTGAGTTAAGGTGGTGATGGGACTCGTACCATGGAGTAGGCGGTGACGGGGGTTGGGTGGGAAGGCGGGGGCACAATTTCTATGCACAAACCGGCCAAAGGCTCTTTCTTGTTTTTTGGAAGTGAAAATATATTGTATATATACAATGTAATCTTCTAAGTTGAGGGGTGACATGTGCCCCCTTACCCCTTAGTGGATCCACTAGTGACGGGGACTAATATTGAACAAATTTCAAAGTACAAAGATCAAAATGCTATTTTAATCTTTTTTTCCCCCTATTATGCATGCATCTCACCTATATGCAAAAGGATGCATCGTGTGATGTATAACCACCTCCATCCCGAAAAGTGCATACCAGGACATTTTTTGGATCCATTGTGTTGGGATTTATGCCCTAAAGCCTCATAGATAATTAGTTATTTGATATAATAGTTGATTATTTTAAATATGCAATAATAAGTTATCCATTATGGGAAATCCAAGGTCATTTCATGAGACTTGAACAGTATGTAGGGGACATACAAGTAGATTATATTCAAGTTATAACCTAAAAGGTCTATAGTATATGGATAGGGTTGGGTACCTTATCTTGGTAATACTATGGATACAACCCACTTTGTAAATATTATAAATATTGTAAGTGTTGCAAACGATTTAATTCAAATCATTCATGTAATAACATGTAAGTGGGGGTATCTATATAGTGAGTCTTTATAATACCAGACCATGAAATATGATCTCTCTATGTAACGTCGTTAATTGAAAAGATTTATATTTCAAAAGATAACCACGTAACTCAATATCAATCCTAAGTGAGTTATGAACTCCTGCTCATGTGGATCGTTCTTTGATTTGTATGGGTGAGAGTGACCTTAACTGTCGACTCAATATGCCTACCATTTTGGGAACGATACCGAGTGAGGAGCTGTGGACGTAACTTCACAAGATGGAATTCACTCCTTCCTAACGTTAGGAAAAGTAGATAGGTTATTCTTTTAAGTGCTAATTTCAGGATTTGAACAATGAGGTCTCATCCTCTCATTGGCTTGAAAGGAACTTTGTTTATGGTTGGACCATAAACAGAATTATTCATTAGAAGATAAATGGTACATAAGGTGCAAGAGGTAATAACAAGGTAAAATGATAATTTGACCCAACTATAATTACGTACAACCTGGAAATGATTGACTTACAAAATATGGTTAATCAATAGACACATAAATATACTACAGTTCAAAAGAGTGCAACTATGAGTCTTTAATGGTATGCCCCATAGTTAATGAAGGTTGATTAATATAATTAAAAAGTTTAATTAATTAATTACTTAACATTGGAGCTTATAACTATAGGTCCATTAGGTCCCTCTACTAGCTTATAACGGATTAAACAAGAATATGTAATGTTGAAAGAATTTGAAATGTTCAAATCCTTTTAAGGGAAATATGTGTATTAATCATATATGATATGATTTATAAAGAATAATGTATGTTGATGCATTATAGTACATAGTTAATTATAAATATGATTTATAATAAAAACTATATATTATGAGAGAACAATACATTTGAATAAAAATTCGAATATTAAATTAATATGAATTTGATTCGTATTAAAATTATAGGTCAAAATTGATGTGAGATTCACATTAAATTTATAGGTTAAGAGAGAAAATGTATATTAGAATATGATTCATGTACATTAAAATTAAATTAAATGTATGATTAATTGAATTATATTTAATTAATTAATAAGTTAATTAACTAAATTAAACTTAAATTAATTATTATTTAATAAATAAATAAACTAATTAAATTAGATTTAATTTATAAATTAAATAACTTAGTTTATTTATTTAATTAATTAAATGTATTTATTTATTAAAAATAACTCCCCTATAATGTAGGGAAATGGTGAGTGGGGAGTGGAGTTAATTCCCCTCACGTTAAAGATGATGAGATCTCAAAAGGTAGTTCATTAGGAGTTCTTCAGGAGACCAAAGAACTTTGCCAAAAGGAAAAACTCTCTCTCTCGCTCACATTCCCAAAAAGTATACTCTTTCCACCTTTTCTCTTCATTCTTCAACCGGCTCCCACAAGTCATTCTTGTTCCAAGAAGATAGCAGAGAAGATTGTTGGTGGTGTCTTCCTGAGGAAGACATTTTTGCAGTACAAGTTTCTACTAAGAAAAGGAGAAAGAATCGAAAACAGTGACTTTAAAGGCAATATACTTTTCTCCTTACTGTAAACATAATGCTTAATTTTTTTTTATTAATTCTGCAAAATCTTCCTCCCAATTCAAAAACAAAAGCAACTGCACACTTTTGCAATGAGATTCAAATCCCTTCACATTAGGCTTAATAGATGTAGTATCGGCATGACAACCCTAGAAGAGGTGAATATGGTTTATTCAAACTAATTAAAACTTTTCATAATATGGGCTCAATTAAACGAATTAACTCACTTTTTGAAACACACAAGTAATTTAGACAATAGTTTCATACATATGCATTCACTTTAAACGACCAATAAAGTGACATTAACAAATTCAAGCATCCAATTTTAATCTTCATAACAAGACTGATAATATAAATATCTGCAAAGATAAATTCAACCAACCTAACAAATGTGAGCAAATAATTTCAAGAATAAATTATAGCAATTAATTTCAAGCAAATAAAATATAATAATAAATTAATTAAAAAATTAAATAGGATAGGGATAGGGAAATTAGCATTGGAAAATTTATAGCGGTTTGGAATCCCTACTCCACCCCCCAAGACTCCTTGGGTATTTGGATAGAACTTTTTCACCAACTCTTTCTATAGATTAGAGACTAATTGCTACATCACTCTTTCTACAAGTTCAAGAGTAAACTCAATCCTTTCCACAGAGTACGATCAAGCTTTTACAACCGCTCTTTTTTCTGAGATCAATAGCAACCTTTACAAAAAGTTTGAAAATGAAGAAGAAGATGAGAGACACTCTTAAATAGTATATTTACAAATTTAAGCACTCAACTAATCAATCCTCACTATGTAATAAATCTCTCTCAAGAATTAGATGAAAAGTAGAAAATCAAAACTTGGAGAGAGTAACAATAGAATCTTTATGTTTTATCGAGGATTGAAAAAAAATGAAAATTGTTGTTGAAATTTTGGAGAAGACAAAGAGTTTAAGAAGATAGGGAAGTAGGTGAAAACCACATTTTATTTGACCATTGGATGTTGGTAAAAGAAAATTAAAGGGTGGATATTTAAAAATATCACGTGCTGAATTTTTTATTTTTATTTTTTTTAATATTTAAACTTAGGTAGCCGATAGACACAAATATAATATAATATAATAATATTTTTTAAAATCATTTTCTTTTAAAATCCAAAAAAAAAAAAATCCATTATGTGTCACTCCTTCATTGCTCTATATGTCACCTTCTAATTGGGTCTATTTTGATGATTTGGCCGCCATGTTATCACCTTGGTTATTTTTTTTTGTTAAACTTGTTTCAGCTATATTTTTTTTTTTTATATTTTTTTGTATGAGCTCCGATTTAAGTGATTCAAAATGCATTGGATTCATTATTATGAGCTCTATGCAATAGACACTTCAAAATACTCAAATTGTTAGTAAATTAACTAAGGTTTGTTAGTATCAAAACATTAATTAATTAATATTAATATAAGATTAAGAGTCAAAAATCCAACACTAGACACATATAATTGAAGAATCATGTCTCATGGGCATCGACTATTGCACCTATTGGACTCAATAGATACATATACTCGAAGAATTGCATCTTCTCCATAGCCCCATTGTATGTGTATATATATTCGTAGTGTGACAAGGTCTGAATACAACGAGAGTCTCACCCCTATTCAACGCCTCCTTCAAGGAGACTTGTGCCAAATCTATCTTTGATGATGCTTTTCCAAGCTAAAATTTGGACACTGAGCATGTCAAATTCTCAAGCTAGGCTCTTCATCATTTACTCCTTGTTACCAAGGGAATCCTTGTATATAATGTATTTTAATAGATTAATAGGTGAATTTAGTGAAATTTTTTGGTACAATCAAGTGGAGTATATGGATTCTCGAGGTAAGGAGTACATATCAATTACTACTCAGCTAAGCTCTCCTTGGCGAATCTAGTGGCAATTAAACATAGTGAAATTCACAACACTTGTGTTTAAATTAAGACGAAAGTAAGCTTAGTTTAGTGATAATTAACATGACTTCTCTCCCAATAGGTTGGTGGTTCAATCTCTACCTTCGCAATTATTGTACTAAAAAAATTAATTTGATGAACTTACAATTAAAGTTTATGCTGAAAATTATTACAGCTTACAAAAATACATAGACTAAAATTGGAATTGGTCCAAACCTAAAACAATGGACAAGATAAAAAGCTAATTTTTTAATCTAAATATTTGTAGTTGATCTCGGCTAAAAAGCACTGAGAAACTATTTTAACCAATTTTAAGATGAGTGTTATGTTTGAAAAGTAAAACTTAAAAATGATTATTTCTAACAGTTTCACGAAAGAGGTGGAGCCGTTGAGGCCATCGACCCACGACCTTCATTCAATCATTTGCAATCAGGACAAATCTTAATCCCCCTATTTCAGATTACCGCAGAAGATTTCGGACTGTTCCGGTTCAAATATTTCCAAATCCTTATCCTATCCTCTTTCTCCTCCCCGCCGTCGCCGTCTTCGTCTTCTAAGTTTTGGGGATTCGTTGACCAGATTTCTCGCCTCAGATCGTCCTTCTTGGGTTCCAATTTCACGTACAGAAGGAGGGTTTAATTGCCTATGGCTGTGCTTTTAGAGGAGATAGTGAAGTCCGTTGAGTTATGGTTGAAGCTGATCAAGAAGCCTGAGCCGTTTGTCGATCCGAATCTCGATCCTGTTCTTTTGGTGCCGGGGGTTGCTGGTTCGATCTTGAATGCGGTTAATCAAGATACCGGCAAAGAGGAGCGAGTTTGGGTCAGGATATTAGGGGCTGATTCTAAATTACGAACCGAGCTATGGTCTTTTTACGATCCCACTTCTGGTAATGTTATTGGCTTTCTACATTTTGTTGCAGTAGTTTTCTTTGTAAATTTTAGGTAGCTTTAGTGATTGGGTCTCGTTTTTTTTTCTTTCCTGCTTTTTATTCTTGCTTTAGGCTTTGGGTTTCCTTGGAAAATCAGTTCAGCCCTGTCACCTAGAAAATGATGTTTTGAGACCAAGTAGATGCTGAAATTTTGAGGGAAAACAAGGAGATGGAAGTTATCAGTATAGTTGTAGTTTATCACGGTGTTCAAACTTAGCTCAGACTCTAGATTTACCCTATTTTAGTTGGCCTTATGATCAATTGTGTTGTGAGAACATCTTTAATAAATAACACAAATATATTCAATTCTGGACTTAAGGAGAAATGGATTTTGGTCAAGCTCATACTAATTTGTCTTTAAGTTTTCTTGCAAGGATGTACTGTTAATTTGACGCTATTTGAAATGAATATATGGGCATTATTCGGTACTTGCTTTATCTAGTTCTACGCAAATTGATTGAGTGGACTGGTCAAGCAGTTGGCTGGAAACTGATTTAGTTTTGCTAGGCTTGTCTAGTCTGCTGTTATTGGAATTGGGAACAAGTGGATATCACATTAACAATCAGCTAGCAAATGAGTGATAGGCAATTCTTAATTTAAGGTGCAATGTTTATTGTGCCTTAACAAACATGCAACATAAAGGTTTAAGCTGCTAACTTTTCATCTATCTTAGTTACGTTCATGATGCAGTTCTCCGAAATTCCTGAAACAATTTTTTCCCGTGTGCCCTGGTGCTTGTGATGTGGGATGAGGAAATGCTTTCAATTGTTAACCCAAAGTATCCAGTTTGAATTATGTTGCATAATGTTATTCTGAAATCTGACATTGTCTGTCCATTATAAAATTTCCCATCGTCCATAAAAGAGAAAAGTTTGGTGGTGTTCCGTCTCTTTTTCCAGTGCACTAACATCTTCTAGTGAAACAGGTGAGTCTGTATGTTTTGATCCAAAGATCAAGATTAGAGTTCCGGATGACAGAAATGGATTATATGCGATAGATACCCTGGACCCTGACATGGTATACTCTTAAGTCTTATTTATATACTGATGTCTACTTAAAAATATTTACTTCTGAATTTGTTTGCAATTCGGATGAAGTTTTTGACTGGAAAGTCTAATAATTTCCTCTTCCTTTTAACATGCATGTCCACACTAACACATACATTATTTATTTTTAACGGTCGGTTTGTATACAATTATGTTCAGGCATAGATAAATGTTTGTTTTTGTAAAGATAGTATCAATGTGTATATATACATGTATATGTTAATATTGTACCCCAAAACTTTGAGCTATTCAAATTCTTGAAAAAATACTTCAGGATAGAAATATTTTTCAGAATTTTTTTATTCAATTAACTAAGATAGTTGACTTGTACGTAATGGACTGAACAAGATTTTTACTTTTGATTTGCACCATAGATCATTGGATGCGATTCTATTTACTATTTCCATGACATGATTGTTGAAATGACCAAGTGGGGTTTTCAAGAAGGAAAAACACTTTTTGGATTTGGATATGATTTTCGCCAAAGTAACAGGTATCAACTAAAATTCAGATTATTTTATCAATACTTCATTTATTCCTGCTTTGCAAGTATAGGAAAAATGTTAATGATGAAGTTGTTTTTTGATTTTCCTTATTCAGTTTTCCATATAGATTGCTCATCTTTATATTTCCTTCTAGGTTTGTGGTTCTGGGTCTTTAACACTTCTGCTTTGCCTGTTTTTCTAGGTTGCCAGAAACATTGGATCTCTTAGCTGCAAAACTGGAGGCAGTATATAATGCTTCGGGAGGGAAAAAGATCAATATCATAAGTCACTCGATGGGTGGTCTTTTAGTGAAGTGCTTCATGGGCTTGCGCAGCAAAGTAAACATTTTCATTCTCACATTCTTATGTACAATCATATGTCACCATCTTCACCCTAACTCCGAGGGGCGAGGCATCCAATTTTTTTTTTTTCTTTTGGTTGGGGGTACGTGGGCAAAAATCTTACAAAGCCGATTCTAGTAGAGAATGGGGGCAGATTAGTAGGAAATATTAGCCACTAGATACCCATAAATTATTTTTAAAAATCTGGTGAGAGAGGAAGGAGCGGGCAAGCCCTCCTCTCAACAACTTCATCCAACAACGTACCTGCTGTCACCCCTTGATTCACATCAAACACTTTCCAAGTTTATTTTGTTTATTTATTTCATTTTACTGTTTTCTTAGGAGAAGGGTGGAGTTTATAACTTCTGTTTCATGTCTCTTTGCACATATTCAGATTCTTATTTTAATAGATTCTTTCATTTGTTTGCAGATTTTTGAGAAGTATGTGCAGAATTGGATTGCAATTGCTGCGCCATTCCAGGGTGAGACTTCAGAAGTATTTAAGATTGAATAATACCTTCCTAATTGACTTTTCTCTGATGTTGAGTGCTTGAGTGAAAAGGTTATAAGGTGGTTTAAATGTTCTCCAACCTTCATTATTTTTTTTTAATCTGTGGTAGTTGGTTTAGGCGATTGCTAGTCTGAATATGGATCCTAAAAATGATGTTGGAAATGCACTCAATTAAATGATTGAATGGTTTTAACAGGTGCACCTGGATATGTTACATCAACCTTTGTGAGTGGAATGTCATTTGTTAGTGGATGGAGACAGAACTTCTTCATATCAAAGTGGAGCATGCACCAACTGGTATGAGACAGAATGACAGTATCCATTATATGTTTTCACGTTGAGTGAATAGTTAAGGTCCCGTTTGGTAACCATTTCGTCTTTGGTTTTTGGTTTTTCAGAATTAAGCCTATTTCCTTACATTTTCTTACAATGGTTTGCATATTTCTCGAGCAAAAGAGTTGAATTTTTAGTCAAATTTCAAAAGCAAAAACAAGTTTTTAAAAATTACTTATTTTAGTTTTCAAAATTCGGGTTGATTTTTGAAAACATGCTTAAAAAGTAGAAAAGAAAACAAAAAATTTGTAGGTGAGGAGTATTTGTAGGCTTTATTTTCGAAAATTAAAAACCAGAAAGCAAATTGTTATCAAACGGGGCCTAAACAATAATGTAGGAATATGAAACCTAATGACATTCACTTTATAGCATTTTCTTCCCTTCTAAGAATTATTCATGTGGTCATATTTATTTCATTTTTGAAGATGGAGAAATTTGGTCTTGTGATTGATATGGCAGTTTCAAGCACATCTTTTCTCTGGTTTCTATCTTCTGACTCTTCCGTTGAGCTTGGTTCTTCTAGTAAAATACAATTGAAGAGAATTCCTTCTAGGATTTGCTTCCTCTTTGGATTTTAGCTTTGGAGTGGTTAAATACTTATGGTAGATTGAGCAGGAGAAGGTTGTTTTGATTTCTCTTCTTTCAATTGAGTCGGATGCTTCTCATTTAAAGAAATTTAAGGGGTTTTTTTCTTTTCCTTTTTTCTTCTTTTTTTCTTTCGGATGCTTCTCATTTTGTTTTGATTTCTTTTCGTTCAATTGTTCTTTATGCAGATTTTACCTATTTTAGTTAAATTGTATTAAATCTCATTATGGATACTCTTCTGGCTTAGTTAGTTTGGTTCACTCATCCTGTTTTTAGTTTCTCTATAACTAAGACTGTCTTTTCCACTCAGCTTATTGAATGCCCATCCATTTACGAACTAATGGGCTCTCCAGACTTTAATTGGCAACACATCCCTCTTCTGGAAGTTTGGAGAGAGAGACATGACAAGGATGGGAACCCTCATAATGTGTTGGAATCTTACCCACTTAAAGAAAGTGTTCAAATACTGACAGAATCTCTTTCAACAAACACGGTGAGTTCTAATTGCTATGTTATCATATGCACATCTAAAGATTGAAGCCACCAATATAGAGTGTGCTAGATTTTAGGGTCAGTTTTGAGAACACATGAGCGTTTGCATCTCTCACTTCTCATTGTAATTAAAACTTTAGAAATAACACTTTTCTTTTTTTTTTTTCCTTTCAGTTTTCAGTTTTTCAAACATATGAAGGAAACCATTATTTGAAAATGCTTACCTGTAGAATGCATAATAAATACTAAATAATTAAATAAATTTGGCAACTTTTTTTTAATGTTTGATTAAAAAATAATTTTTACGTTACCTTTTTTGTTTTTTTTTTAATCTAATATTTGAAGGGACGAGAAATACCAATGGTTATCAAACATGTTTTTGTTATTTTTTTTTCAGTGAAAAGAAAGAAAAGGAAACAAAAAACAGTTAGTATGAGTAATTATGTTTTTCTTTCTTTAAATGAGGAAACTAGAAACGAGAAATGAGAATGTTATCAAACAAATCCCCCAAAGAAAAAAAAGAATGTTATCAGACAAGTCTCCTATATTTTTTTCCCTTCGGCTCCATTTTTCAAATGAGGACATATCAAATGAGAACATTATTTCTCATAGATTATTCTGAATAGAAAGTTCTCGAAATAAATGATCCATAATTTGGTAAGGTTTGTAAAGCTAGTGGTTTTTGGAACTGTTATGCGTGTTACATGAGTGACTGTAGATTAATTGCTCACACCTCGTCTATGAAATGTTACTGTTTGATGTAGAGAGATCAGAGATATTACACTTGTTTGGTGTCTGATTTTGGTCTGCATTTTCAAACTATTAAGTAGTTCTATGTATTGAGCCAGATTCTTCATGATGGAGTGGATATTCCCCTGCCATTTAATATGGAGATTTTGAAATGGGCAAACGAGACTAGGGAAATTTTAAAGAGTGCTAAACTACCTCCTCAGGTCAAGTTTTACAATATATATGCAACTGGTCTTGAGACACCACATACTATTTGGTAAGCCTTCATTCTTGCTAAATGATGTTTGACGATATTCAGTGAATTTATTGTAGGCAAAACCTTTTGATTATTTTGATGTTTGCTTCGTCATGTTATTTTATGATATGTCAAATTTTACTTGGCTTGTGAAAATGATGTACTATTCATTCTACAGCTATGGAGATGCAGAAAATCCTGTCGCTGATTTACATAAACTGCGATACATTGAGGTCACTAATGCCTTTCTATATCATCTTTTCAATTATAATCTTACATACTCAAGGTGTGGAACCTTGAAATATTGTCATATAAACTTTCTGCTGTGATGATTCTCCCTCTTTTTCCTATCTTTGATGTTGTGAAGATGAATATGGAAAGCTGACTTGAATTTTTCATAATTTCATTTTCAGCCCAAGTATGTTTGCGTTGATGGTGATGGGACAGTTCCAGTGGAATCGGCAATGGTTTGTTATGCTACCTTTTTTTTTTGTGTGTTTTTGAAATTAATAATGAAGCAGATTGAGATTCCGCTCCTTGCATTATCCATCTCTTGGAGGTCTATTCCTGTTTCGTTTCTCTTGTGAAATGATGATATTATGCATTTTGCTAATTGTTAAGATAAGTTATCAAGTTTTTATCCTGGACGTAGATCTAGTATTTTAGATAGATTCCTGAAATGTCCCCAAATCCTTTTTACTAAGAGCCTCTTAAAGGTCTGTGTTTCGCTTAGCTTCTAAATTGATAATCTGATGTTTTCTGGCAATTGTTAGCTATCAGTTTGTAACTTAGAATGTACTTTGCCAATCGTTTATACAATTTCTATCATGTGAATATATATGATCCATTTTCTAGTCATTTAGCCTTCTGCTATGTTGTGTTGCCGCTTCTTTTCGCTCATTTTGGTCGTGTTTGCCAAAGTAGTAAGATGAGTAAATTTTTCTTTTCAGGCCGATGGACTTGATGCAGTTGCAAGGATTGGGGTCCCTGGTGAGCACCAGCGCGTTCTTAGAGACCACCGTTTGTTCCGAAGCCTCAAGCATTGGCTCAAAGCAGGTGACCCCGACCCCTTCTACGACCCACTGAACGACTACGTGATCTTGCCAACAGGTTTCGAGATTGAAAGTCACGTGGAGAAGGGTCTGGAAGTAGCAGCTCTGAAAGAGGAATGGGAGATCATCTCCAATGACCAAAATAAACTAGACGAGTTGTGTAATGGGAAGCCATTGGTGAGTTCGATAGCACTATCTCGAGTTGTCGGGGACTCTCTATCCTCTAGGGCCGAGGCTTGTGCTACTGTTATAGTTCATCCGCAGCAAGAGGGTAAGCAACACGTCGAACTGAATGCTCTTAGCGTATCAGTTGATGTATGAAATTAATTGTCGTGTAATGGTTGCAATCAGCCTCACGAGCTGTGCAATTGATGAACGAAGTACAGTCATTTGTGTACTTGTTTATGTCATGAAAAATGTATATTTAAATTTAGATACATTTTTTTCCCTTATGTATATAGTAAATGAAATGTGTCGAATGATTGTTTCTCGAAGTGTTATTATAACAATGGAAGAATTTAATTATGTAAATAAATATAGCTGGCTTTATTATTACTATTCTTATGATAATGTTTTTTTTTTTTTTTTTTAACTGAATTGTGTTGAATATAATGTAACATGAAATATTTTTATTTCTTTAATATATTTGGAAATTTGTTATAATTTAATTTAATTTATTTTTTGTCGAAAAAGTTCATTGAATATTTTAATTTGATTGAACAAGTTATCTTTTTGCAGTGGCAATGCCCAATATGCCTTCTATATTGAACCCTGATTTAAGGGTGTTGAAATGACCTTACAACTTGAACAATTCAGACAACCCAACTTGCGTTGGGTTAGTTTAAAATTTAAATTTAGTTGAGTTGGGTTATTTTTTTTTTTCGTTTTTTAATTTTATTTTTTGAGTCGGATTGAGTCTCGGGTTGCAATTTTGAAAAATTCGATTTGATTCGATCCAACCTGAATTTCTAATATTAATATTAAAAAAATATATATATTATAAGTTTAAGTTAGGGTTATAACTTATAAGTTAGTTGACTTGATTGAATCCCTTCCCATCTCTTATTGAGTTCTTGGCTTCTCCCAGAAAATTGCATGAAATGACTCAGAAACTAAAAACTTATCTACTCCCAAAAACTTTATCATCAGTGACCTTTTGACTACGTGAAATACCAAATTTACCCTCGAAATTAAAACAACCCAAAACTTTTTCTCCCCCGAAAACTCTCTCCCCCGAAATTGATTGCATTGAATGTCGAAGCCTTCATCACCAGCATTTTTCAGAATCATTCAATGTCAACTACCATTATACCAACAAAATTGAATGCGAGGATACTAATGGACGGTCGCTCTCACACATTCTTCCATTATTCCATTGTGTTCTGTGAGTATCACAAACATCCGGACGAACTTCTTCCATTTTTCTCTACGAGTTACAACGTCTGTCGCTTTTTTCATCTTTGTCCAGTGTTTGTTTCAGCAACATCGAGGGTTAGAATCAGAAACACAGAGAATGTAAGTGTTTCTCTTCCTATATCGTATAGTTCTATATAAACGGTCGCTTATGTAGAAGTAAACGATCGATTATCTTCATATAGTTGATCAATTATAGTTAACTAAGCGATTGCCTACACTATTCTCAGTGATTGCATACACGATATTAGGCGATCGCTTACACATTATGTATGCGATCGCTTATTATGATACTAGGCGATTGATTAATCCATCACCAGACGATCACATACATGATACTAGGCGATCGCTTAGTCCATCACCAGGCGATCGCATACATGATACTAGGCGATTGCTTACATTTGCCTATGCGATCACTTACATTTTATTAGGCGATCGTTCTATTTTTTTTCTTTTCTAAAGATTATTTCTAACTAAAAACCTTAACTTCTCTACAGGTAAATGAATCTACTTCGCATCTTTGTGTGAATTGGTGGGGAGTGAGATCAGTCCAAATGCAACTATGTTGGAGGTCAAATGAAAGGTCTATAAATCAGAAAAGATATAACCTGTAGTGAATTAGTTAGCATACTGCATTAACGGCTGAACATTGATCCCTACCTGTTCGATATACACATAAGTGCTGCTATAATCTGTTGGTCCAAGTTCCTTCAATTAACATAGTAGACGATGAAGATCTTAATTTTTTTCTAGAAGGAAGTGATGCATCTCGGATGTCATTATTTGTATCATTTACACCTCACGAGAGGCATGGAGTACATGACATGCATGAAGAATGCAATCCAACGGCTGAAGTAGTTCCAAGCATTCCAACATATGATTTTTCCATGTCATCATTGGAGGAGAATGTTGAGGCATGCAACTTGGGGGATGACAGAAGTGAAAAATGGGTTGGTCAAAGTATTCCGACATATGACATGTATGGACAGTAGTCAATACCACTGACAATCCCAACCCCATCTGTGGCAATACCATCCGTTCAAGTGCCCCCACTGTACCAACCCAACCATTCTAGACATAGTCGGACCATCAAATGGCCCATCGTACGACGACCTCATCACAATCCCCCACGATTGTTTGAGTGACGAAGATATAAGGGAAGGTCAGATTTTCTTCTCCAAATATGACCTGTTAGTTAAACCGTCGATACTCGCTATAAAAAAGAACTTTGGAGACCGTGTAAAGAAGTCTACGAAAAGCTTGCTGATAGAGTGGTGTTTGGTTGAGGGATGCAAGTGGAGAGTCCGTGCAAAAAAGTTGGAAGGAAGCGATTCTTTCAAAGTGACGAAGTATCCGAGTGCCTATACATGTTTCCTTGAGATGAGAACGGGCAATCACCAACAAGCCAAGAGTTGGGTTATTGGACACTTAATCAAGTCCAAGTACGATCAAGTAGGCTGAACATATCGTCAAAGGGATATAATTGAAGATGTCCAGTAGGACTATGGTGTGAATATAAGCTATGGGCGAGCTTACCGTGCAAGGGAGTATGCTCTAGTATTTGCACGAGGATCGCCAGAAGGATCATATGCTCTTGTCAATTCATATGGTGAGGCACTGAAACTTGCAAACCTAGGCATGGTGTTTGAGGTTGAAGTAGAAGATCAACGGTACTTTAAATACGTCTACATGACGTTTGGTTCGTGCATTAGAGGATTCTTGAACTGCATTCGTCCTGTCATGGTTGTCGACGATACTCATTTGCATGAGAAATACAAAGGTATGTTGTTGATAGCAACATGTATTTATGGCAACAGCAACATATATCCAATTGCTTTTGATATCGTAGACGGCGAGAATGATGCATCCTGGCTTTGGTCCCTGACCCACTTAAAGGCTTCGATCAGACATCCCTAACTTGGTGATTATATCAGATCGTCACATATCCATCGGAAATGCTGCATCAAAAGTATTCCTAGAGGCATTCCATGCACTGCGTATATACCACATTCGGAATAACTTGATGGATAAGTTCAAGAATAAGGACATAATTCCATATTTCTACCTAGCAGCCAAGGCCTACGGATGTCTGAGTTTCAAATATATTGGTCTAAGCTTCAAAGATATCCCGAGGTGACAACCTACCTTAAAGAGATTGGATTACAACTGTGGGCACAGGTATACCAAATCCATTGTAAGTATGACAAGATGACAATGAATATAGTAGAATGCCTCAATGGAGTCTTAAAAGACGTGAGGGAACTGCTATTACGAAGCTTCTTGAGCATATTTGGGGTTGGTTACAGAGTTGGTTCTATGTCCGACGTACATATGCTATGGCATGCACAAACCTTGTAACTGCTGTGCAATGACTATCCTGAAAGGGGCTGAATCAGTGTCCAGAATGTATCGTGTATCTCCAATGGACATGTATGTGCTAAATGTCGACGATGGGCATCTTGGTGGGCTGGTTGATCTCTGTTCATGAACGTGTACATGTATGGAGTTCAATTGCATGAAGATTCCATGCTCACACGCAGTAGCTACCGCAGCCATGCGCAACATTGACGTCCAAACGTTGTGCTCAAAGTGGTTCACAGTAGAGTGTTTGCTTGCCGCTTATGTCAAACCGATATATCCAGTTGGCCATTGACAAGAGTGGAGACAAAGATCTGATTTCGATGACTTTGATATCTTACCACCGCGAAAGGTGCCAAGCGTAGATCGACGACAGACTATTAGAATACCGTCTACTGGTGAGGAGCCACGAAAAGCACATAAGTGTACGCGACGCGGTCAGGGAGGACACAACAGAAAAACATGCCGGCAGCCACTGATAACGCCTGCCACGAGGACGCATGGGATGCATGAAATATGAATATAAGCTATGAGCGAGCTTAATATGGATTAGTATATCTCTATTTAATTTTTAAATTTAAATAAAATATCTAATAGGTTCTCAAACTTTTAATTTTGTGTCTAATAGATCCCTAAAATTTAAAAATGTTTAATAAGGTATTTGTCATATTACCATTGTCCTTTTGTAAATGTTTTGTAAATGTTTCGAAATTACTATAATTAGATTATCTATGAGTCTCAGTTTTCATTTGAAATTATTTCGACCTCTTACTTTATAGATAATTTTGAGATGTATATATAGGCGAAGGGTAATATTGTAATTGTAAAAAAAACGATCTAATATAATCACCAAGTCTAAACGATTGCTTAGCATATATTAAACGGTCGCTTAGAACACGTCTAAACGATCGTCTACTGTATATTAAGCGATCATTTGTTTATTGTATATTAAGCGATCGTTTAGTGTATATTAAACAATCGTTTAATATATATTAAATGATCACTTAGAACACGTCTAAACGATTGTCTACTATACATTAAGCTATCGTTTGTTTATTATATATTTAAACGATCGCTTAGTATATATTAAGCGATCGTTTAGTGTTTATTAAACGATTGTTTAGTATATATTAAACGATCGCTTAGTACATCTATTGTAATATGAGAAATAGACACGAATATTTGCAATTGATAAAACAATTGGATTAAATTAAGTATAATACGAGAAATGTACACGAATACTAATTTCATTGATTACCATAAGAACTTGTTTGCCCATAGTTCAGCTACATATTGTTTTCTAAATATAGGCATATTGTTCAAATTTAAACTATCTTTATTAGTACTCGTTACAAGATACTCCAAAAATTTACAAGAAAAAATCCCACAGTCGAGGGATTTGCCCCACTAAAGCGTCCCACTAAAGCGTAGCCTTTGATCGCTTCACTTCCCACGGGCGATACTTGAAATTTGGAAACCTCTTGTTGAATCTTCTAGCTATCAAAATTGATGGTATGGCTCTGTTGAGCAGCTTGAGTCTTGGGTTCACAATGCCGCACGGATGTAGACTGGCATCGAGTCGAAGACGAAGATCATGGATTCTCGAAGGTCGATTGCAGACATGAGCCAATGCTCATTTATGTTGATTGGCCCAAACGCGAAATCCACCTCCGACCATGTAGGCTTGTAGTCTTCGTTTACGCCGTGTGCAAACTTGTTGGTCCAAGGCTCCACTTCCCGTCGTGCATGACCACACCATCAGGTCGTATATTGACCGAAATTCCTTAAAGATTCATGAGGGAATCCTGTAGAAAATCAAGGGTTAGATAAAATAACAATAATAATCGGTCAAATTACAAAACAAGTTCAGGGTTACATACCATAAATGCGGTGTTCACCACCATGAACCGAAGTGAACACAATTCGGGCCGGGAGTGAAGCTTCCGCTGAATGTAGAGTACTAGTTGTCTATATTCTACAGAAAATAATGTAAAAATTTAGTAATACACGAGTGTCAATTGAAGTACTAAACGATCGTTTATGATTTCATAAACGACCGCTTATTAAGCATAAACGATCGCTTAGCATTTATTAAGCAATCACATAGTTCTGTCTACGCGATCGCTTATATAGTCCTAAACGATCGTTTACGTATTAAGCGATCGCTTATGATTATATAAGCGATCGCGTAGACGGAACTATGCGATCGCTTAATGTTATCTAAGCGATCATTTGAAGTTTAAAGGAAAACTTACGTCCTCAATCACCCATGTATTCTTCTTAAGGGTTCGGAATAATTCCTTGGTTCGGGAGGTGTATGCAACTGTTCTCTTCTCATCCTTTGTCTTCGGAGTGCTTCTCCACTTCTTGTATGCAGCCTACAACACATCCGGAATTGGGAACAAGGGGTCATACACTCGGACCGCTCTGATGGGAAAGTTGAGGACAAGGACTATGGGTTCGAGTTGAGGTGGTTGGGAAGGTTGAGGTTTGGAAGGTTGTGAAGTTTGGGGAGTTGGTTGAGGAGGTTGGGGAAGTTGGGTTTGATGTTGGGAAGTTGGTTGGGGAAGTTGGGATTAGGGTTGAGGTTGGGAAGGTAGGGGTTGAGGTTGGGTTGGTTGGGAAGTTGGTTGGGGAAGTTGGGTTTGAGGTTGTAAAGGTTCGGGTTGGGGAACTTGAGATTGGGGTTGAGGTTCGAAAGGTAAGGATTGAGGTTGGGTTGGGTTGGGAAGTTGGGTGGGGAAGTTGGGGTTGAGGTGGGATCGGTAGGGAAGGGGGACCAGTGTTGGAGGATGTTGGCTCCCTCTTCGGCCTCTTCACATCCTTTGGTGAAAACCTCGTCGGCTTAGATCTCTTTCAACGATCAGGCGCACCTTATTTTCCTATACAACGTGGAAATTTTGTTAGAATAAATATGTAAATAATGTGTATATGAAATTACATCAAATAAATACCTCGGCCATTTCGGCTGGGGTTGTCAAGTCTTCTATGCTTCTCATGTTGAATGATTGAGTGGCGAGCACTTTACTGGGGAGCTCTTCGACAGAGGGTGGCTGTGTCGTGGGGGGATCGATTGGGGTGGGTTCTTCAATGGTGGTGATAGTGGTTTCTTCCTCTATGGGTTGGTAGTAAACCCTATTGCCATTTCCTTAGTTTCTCCTCCGTCTTTTCCTTTGTCTAAAGTTGACTCAGACGGCCCTTCGTGACCCCCGCCACACCCTTCTTTCTTGGTGGGTTGGTCTTCAGCTTGACCATCTCTATCACCACCCTCGTTCTCCCCATTGTCTTCTTTGTCGTCGTCGCCACCTTAAATCAGACAAACAAAGTAATAGGTTAGACAAATGGTAAGCAATCACATATAAATGCTAAGCGATCGCATACAAATGTTAAGCGATCACATAGAAGTAGTTAAGCAATTGTATACAAATGCTAAGCCATCGTTTAACTGTTACTATGTGATCAGTATGAATAAAAAAAGACAATCGGAAGGAATAAAATCTAACCTGACATAGACGCTCGATAAACATCCTCAGGTCGTCTATTTGCTTGCTTAAATGGTTGTGCTGCTCACGAACCATTGTCATCAAGTCCGCCAAGTCGATACGAACTGCAGATATCTCCTTCGATAGCACTTTGTACAACCGTGAATGCTTGTGTCTTTTGGTGGTGGGGTGCCTCTCCGACATCTCTACACGCCTTTTCTTCATCTTTTCCGACCCGAGAGTGTGGTCATTGTCTCCATAATCTGCTACTGGTCTTGTTCTTGTGGTAGAGGGGGTTTAACTTTAATTTCAGTTGGCTGCTTAAGTTGGTCTTCTTCGTGAGAGGACTCGGGTTGGTCTGCCTCGGTGTCAACTGACGGCTGATCTCTTGACGCAGGGTTGGCACATGGCATCAACTCAACCCCCCTTACTCTATCCTCCTTGTAGCTCAGTTCATCTGGCAAACGCACAAGTCTCACTTGGACGATCGTCTGTAATGCAAATAACAAATCAATAAACGATCACCCAATAATAAAAAGGTGAGTAAACGATCGCATGGACTAATGTAAATGATTGCCTAGATAATCTAAACGATTGCTTATATCATACTAAGTGATCGCGTACATATACTAGGCAATCGCATAGACTATACGATCACTTATTATAAACTCATTGATCGTTTAGATAGTCTATACGATCGTTGATAGACATCTACGATCGTGAAGATGTATATCAACGATCATTTAGATTATCTAAGCGATCACTTAAAATTACTAACCGATGAGTTACCTTTTTGGGTTTGGAAGACATTCCTCTCCAACAACTTGTACGATGGAGGCTAAGAACATGTCCACCTTAGAATTCGTGGAATGACACTTTTGCTTGATTTGATAGCCACAAACTTTCTAGTAGTGGACAATATCTCGTATACCTACACCTATAACACAATAAAAACGGATTAGGCTATGGATTACGCTAAATATAGAAGTATAATTGAAGTATAAATTGGATTAAATCATACTTGGAATGCAAGCACATATCCTTTGATGCAGTAGTATGTGGTGTGCTTGGGGTTGTTTGCCTTCTTGATATCATGCGCCTCTTTCTTTTCGTGCATGATAGTCTTCATGCTAGTCAACAACTAGTTGAAGACGACAGATGACCAATCGTAGTTGGCAAAGACTTCGGAGTCATCAACAATCCCAAAAGTCTTTATGTCAAATTGTGTCTTCTTGTCTTTGCCCAACATAACTGTCTCGATATACAGGGTGAGGGCTACCTTCATGGCGTCTTGATCATTCGTAAATTTGATCTTCTCGAAGGCAACCTCAACATCTTTGACCAGCTTTTCCTTCTTATCATTCGGGGTCCTTAGGTCCAAGGATGAGACGCCGTAGTCTCTCGCCATATGTATCTCGTTCAGACCGTTTCTCCAGTCGACCACAGCCCGGTTATGAGATTGAAGTCTTCTTGGGTGAAGGTAACCTTCTTCCCCAAAATGTTTAAGCTGATTGAGTCGGCGCTATCCTCCCTCACCTCCCGTAGCAAGAAGTGATGGAATAACTGTCCATTGAACAACAGATTCACGTCCAACAATGGACCAAATGAGGTCTTCCTAAACATCTCCATCTGATCAGTTGTCAGTTTGCTCTTGATTAGAGAGCTAGTTTTGTGGACCGTGCAGAAGACGGTGATAGGGAAGTACTTATCCTCAAATACGGCCATTATCAACCTACAACAAGGAAATGTAGTACAACATTAGTTTAACAGATTAAAAACGTCTAAACAATCGCTTATTAAACATTAAACGATCGCTTATTAAATACTAAGCGATCGTTTAGATGACTACGTGATCGTTTAGGTTACTACGAGATCGCTTAGTCCATACTTTACAATAGCTTAATTTACTAAGCAATCTCGTATCGAACTAAACGATCGCTTAGTAATCTAAGCGATCTCGTAGTAATCTAAACGATCGCGTAGTCATCTAAACGATCGCTTAGTCGTATAACCTAGACTAGGCGATTGTTTATTCTAGACCAAGAGGTCGTTTCATCGAAGTTCAATGATCTCTTGAGCTATGCTAAGCAATCGTTAAGCTTGTTGTGAGCAATCTTGAACCTAGTATGGGCGTACCTTTCAAATGAAGTAGAAGACGATGACGAGGAAGAAGACGAAGACAAACCGTTCGAGAAAAGCGAAAGGTCGATAGAGAAAGCAAAAGGTTTAGAAGGTTCAGAGAGAAAGTGGAAAGGTTGAGAGAGAAAGCGAAAGGTTCAGAGAGAAAGCGAAAAGGTTGAAAGAGAAATTGGGGAAGTTCAGAAAGAAAGCGGAAAGGTTCAGAGAGAAAGTGAAAGGTTCAGAGAGAAAGCGAAAAGGTTGAAAGAGAAATTGGGGAAGTTTAGAGAGAAAGCGGAAAGGTTGAGAGAGAAAGCGAAAGGTTCAGAGAGAAAGCGAAAAAGTTTTCCAACGGGTAGGAGGTGACTTTTAAAGAAAAAATGAAAAGGCGTGTTTGGGCTGTTTTAATTTTGGGGGGTAAAATTGGTATTTCACGTGGCCAAAAAGTCGATGATAAAGTTTTTGGGAGTAGGTCATCCATAGATAAGTTTTTAGTTTTTGGGTCATTTCATGCAATTTTCCCGCTTCTCCCCTCTTTCTATTGCTTTAGCCTCCAGCACTAGCAACTCCTAGATCGGCAACGAGTCCCAAACAACTCTAGCACCAGCATCTCCCCCTCCGAATCCCTATCTTGCATGTCAACGGCACCTTCAGTGTCCGCACTCTGACCTCCTTGCGCTACTCCAGCACCAACAATGGAAACCTCCGGCTTTCGCGCTGCTCCAACCTCCAGCATCCGTTGCTCGAACCTCTTGAGTCCAAACGAATCATATCGGCAACGAGGTGTTAAAAATTTCATATCTTAAAACTTCAGCATTTTTAAAATTTTAGTGTGTCTAAATTTTTTGGCTTCCTCTCTAATATTTTTCTCTTAAAATTTCAGATATTCACTTCTTGCTTCTCAAATTTCAAACTTCCAGTGGCCGTTTCGAGGTTTGTAAAAATGTAAATTCATTTGTGGTTTTTTATGATTGATTTTTGTCGGATTTAGATTGTTTATAACTTGTAAAAATGTGTTTGTTCGATTCAAACCGTTTAGAATTTGTGTAACATTTGTTTTGGCTTGTAAAAATGTGTGTGTGTGTTTTTTAAGACTATTTGTGTTTATTATGGATTTGTGTAGGATTTAGACTGTTTAGGATTTGTGGTTGTCCGATTCAGATGGATTTGTGTAAAAATGTAACTTGTAAAAATGTAATTCATTTGTGGCTGTTTATGGGTTGTTATAAGTTCTAACTTGTATTTTTCTAGGATTTAGACTGTTTTATAACTTGTGGTTGTTTTATGTGCTATTGGTTGCTGTTATTCCTTTTTGTTGAAATTGGTTGCTGTTTTATGTGAATGGTCTTTTATGTTAGATTGGTAATTGTTGAGTTTTGACTCTAGTTTATCTATTCTTATAGATTATGGAGAGCAGTAGTGGACATCTTAGTCAAACTAGTCCTAGTCCTAGTCCTAATCCTGTCCCTCCTAATCCTCCTGTTGCTAATACAATTGGAATTGGGAGTTCAAGTAAACCACCATTACCTAATGAAAAGAGAGCTAAATCTACTAAGACAACCTCCATTATATTGGGATCACTTCACAAAGTTGGAAAAGAATAGTAATAGGTGCACATGCAATTATTTGGTAAAGAGTATGCTTGTGATACTACTTCTTGTGGGACTAGCAAATTATGGAAACACTTAAAAAATCATTGTAAGAAGTATCCATATAAGGAGGAGGAAAAATGACAAACTATTTTGTCTCTTCAACCTTCTAATGATGAAAAATGTGGTAGTAATTTTGTGACTACATTTTTTAGTCAACAAGCATGTAGAGAAGCGTGTGTTAAGATATTAATCATTGATGAGTTGCCATTCAAATTTATAAAGAATGAAGGTTTTAGACGTTTTTGTAGCGTGTCTTGTCCTAAGTTTGACCCCCTTCAAGACTAACAATTGCTAGAGACATCTATCAACTTTATCTTGAGGAAAAAAAGAAGTTGAAATCATTTTTAGTTGGCAATTCTCAAAGGGTTTGTCTTATAACTGACACATGGACTTCGTTGAAAAATGCCAATTACATAATACTCACTGCACACTTCATTGATTCAGAATCAGTTTTGCATAAAAAAAAATTTGAACTTTTGTCAAGTTGCTAACTACAAGGGTGAGACGATTGACAAGGTCATTAAGTGTCGTTTATTGGAAGGGGGATTGACAAAGTGTTTTCCATAACTGTTGATAATGCAAGTTCAAATAATGAAGCTATTTCGTATATTAAGAAAAGACTTAAAAGTTGGAAAACCTAAGTCTTGGAAGGTGAATCATTACACATGAGGTGTTGTGCTTACATAGTTAACTTGATTGTGAATGAGGGATTGAAACAAATGCATGATTCCATTGCTAGTGTTCGTAATGTTGTAAGGTAAGTTGGGTTATCCCCTAAGAGATTGACAAAGTTTAAAGCTTGTGTCAAACAAGAGAAAATAGAATGCAAAACTCTTCTTTGTTTGATTGTGGTAACCAGATGGAATTCTACTTATTATATTCCTTCATTCACTCGCATGTTTTTTGTGGCTCTGGTGACGAAGAAAGTCGATGAACTTCGAGTTTATCCATTGGATCTTTTTGGTTGATCTTACATTGCTAAAATATTTTCTTGTTGTGTGGTTAATGAGCATTTTGAGGAGCCTGCTTCATCTGGACTGTTGAGTGTCATGCTGATTTTCTAGGCTTAATTATATTTAGATTTGGTGACACTTTCATATCATCACTAATGGATTCTGATTTTAATTTCTAACTTTTTCTGTGTTGCTATTCATTCTTTCGTTTCTCTATGGAATTCATTATAACAAGAAAGCTCTTTATCTTTCGGAATTTGGACTATTTTCGGTTAAAAGTAACGAAAGAATTCTTTTGAATATGCCAGACTCAGGAAAAACCTATAAGAAAAATTATTATAAATTGAAAAAATATCAAATTATTTACAAATATAGAAAAATTTCACTATCTATTGCGGTTTTGATATTAGTAAATTGTTTCTATATTTGTAAATAGTTTGGTTCATTTTACTATATTTGAAATCGACCCAGAAGAACCTTCTTTTCCTTTTTAATTTTTTTTAACCATTGAAAAGACTCTTAAAATCCTTTACGAAACTTTTTTTTTTTTAATTATTTGTTAGATGACTTTTGAACTTCTTTTTAGGAAAAGAGATCCTCTTCTTAAAAAAAGCTAATTATAAAATCTCCCATGAATCTTTTTGGCTATTTTTTTAAAAGACTATTTAAAAACCTCCACGTTTTGTAATTATTAATATAAATAAACCTATATTTCTTAAAGGATAATCATTGGTTTGCTAAAAAAAAAGATGAAAGGGTAAGTCTGAGCACTAACATTCCTAGTGGAAAATGATCCCAAGCCTTCCAATTGCTTTCACAACATAAATGACTTGAGTTAAGATTTTAATGTGCTTTCATAGGAACCAGGTTCCACAAAAGTTATATTATTCAGTCTTCGGATATAATCTTAAATAATATAGCCTGAGTAGACGACTTAAGAAAGTGTGTGAAATGACATGAAAATGTATAGAATCAAAAGCAAAAATTATTTACAAAGATATTTACAAGAAGCAAAATATAAATAATTAACCAACAAACGAGACAAACCAATTAAACAAAGCATGGATAAACAAAATAAAATGAACGACTTTGACTCTCTAAAGATAGGCCAAGTAGAGCCCAGTTGTTGCCACGTCATTACGACGTGGAGCTACTGATGTCTTTAGCCCTAAGGGTCTCTTTCGAGCCGGAAGGTTTTAATAAAATTGACTATCCAATTTATTTTATTAAAAATTGTCCATATTTGAAAATGGAAAGAAATGAGAATTTTATTACAAAATGTTTAATAAATGAACAATTCTTATGTATAGGTGTTCTCTTATGTCTATTGCTTATAGTCAATTTTATTTGAAATTTATTGTCAAACTTTATTTTTATATTAGAGATTCAATTGAAAAGGGAGACAATTAATTAACACCTAAATGTCCAAATTTAAAATAAATAATGTCTCACTACATCTCACTAACTGTAAAAATAAAGTTGAATTGCATTTTGTGAGTGGACAAATTTCCATCCGTTTATTATCATGTTGATGATTACCTCAAGAATTTGAGACATTTGATAATCTCAACTCTGTCATAGGATCTATGATATTTTTTTTTAAAAAAATGTCTCATGCGAATTAATTCACATTTTAATTTAAAATATAAATCAATCCTTATGAGTGGTGTAAACCATTCAAAAGAATACTAAAATTCATTTTGTAAATCCAATCGAAAACTATATTAAAATTTTATTTAAGAAATAGTTAGGAATGAAATTGAAATACATTTGAGAAATTCTTAATTAAAATCAAGTTAAAAATAATTTATGAAAAAATCAAATCAAAGTTGATATTGACAAAGTTTTTAGAAATTCAAAATTGGAATGATTCAAAATTCGTCTAAACCAAATTGAAGGGTTTGACTCCATATTGATATTAGAGTCATTTTTAGAACTCCAAATTAAAACAAATTACTGTGAAATTTAGAAAGATGAGAATTGCAAAGTTAAAGCCAATTCAATTTTAGTTAAATTTTTTTTAATTAGAAATAAATTCAAATTTATTTGCAAAGTTCAATCGAAATAAAGTTTAGTGGGATGTCTAGACGAGATCAATTTGAAATTAAATTAGAAAGAAAACCAATTAAAACCAACTTGATATTCTATTTGTCAAACTTAACTAAAATTTAATTGTTTTTTTAGATAAAGGGATGTTTTCAAAAATAAAAAAAGTGTCTAAAATAATTACAAATATAGCAAAAATTTACTCTCAATTTATGATAGATTATGATAGACCCAGACCCAGATAGACATCTATCCATTTACTAGATAGACACGAATAGATATTTATCTAGGTCTATCGCAGTCTATCACAGATAGAAAGTGAAATTTTGTTATATTTGTAAATAGTTTGATGGTGTGTTTTTTCCTTTTTCTTTTCTTTTCTCCTTTTTTTTTTCTGGTAAAACACATTGGCATATCAATGAAACATTAATTGGCATATCTATTGATTCAAGATAAAAGTATAAAGTAGTTCTTAACCCTAACTTAAACTTATAATATATATATATGGGTTGGGTCAACCCCAATGTTTCAAAATTGCAACCCGAGACCCAACTCAACCAGAAAAATACTAAAAAAAAAAAAAAAAAAAAAGGGAAAAAAAAAAAACACACCCCCCCCCCCCCTTTTTTGCTAAATGTGGAAATGATATAAAAATAAAAAAAAAAAAAAAAAAATAATAAAAAAAAGAAAAAAAAAAAAAAAAAAAAAGGGAAAAAAAAAAAACACACCCCCCCCCCCCCTTTTTTGCTAAATGTGGAAATGATATAAAAATAAAAAAAAAAAAAAAAAAATAATAAAAAAAAGAAAAAAAAAAAAAAAAAAAAAGGGAAAAAAAAAAAACACACCCCCCCCCCCCCTTTTTTGCTAAATGTGGAAATGATATAAAAATAAAAGAATAAAAAAAGAAAATAATTAAGTGGGACTCACCTTATTTTACCAATTCTTTTCCGTAATCGTGTATGCTGATGTAAGCATCACATATGTTGATGTAGTGATCACACACTTTTTATGCACAAACGATAATTTTTGTTTTTATCATATTTTTTATTGATACAAGTTCATTTTAACTGAATTACCACTCATTTTCATACTTAATTTGTTGTGTTCTTTCCAATCATGCTTATAAAGTAAGGAAAATGTTAAAGCATTTTTAGTTTTTAATGACTTTGAATTTTTGTTTTGTTTTTATTGGAAGGGAAGAGCAAAAGAGACATAGGTAATGCAAGGGATGAGAACATTTAATATTGAGGGTAAATGTGGTATTTCAGTCTATAACAAACAGGTTTTTAAAAAGAGGTTAGTCACAAAAAGTTTTTGCTTTTTGGGTTGTTCTGTAGAATTCTCCCTTCTTCTTCCTCCTCATTTTTCTTCTTTTTCTTCAATTTTTTTAAAATTATAGGTAAGAAATCACCCCACATTATAAGCATGCTAGATCTCCACCACTAGAATGTTGTTGCTGTGAGGTTCGTTGCTGGAGTTGTCCATTCATGGGTTGCTAGTCGTTTGCTGGACGTTGTGCTGCTCATCGAAGGTCTGGTCGGAATCATTCGATGATACTGTCGTAGGGACACCAGATTTTTGTCATGGGGGGTATCTACCGAAAATATAGGAGACGTCCATCGTATTTAAGATTCGTCACCAGAATCTTATAATGAACTATCACTCTCTTTATTCGTCACTAGAATTTTATAATGAACTATCACTCCCTCCACTTTCATCCTAATCTCTACTCATCATCTGTATAAATATTTGGTAGGACCTAAAACGTGCTATCTTACTGTCTTTAATCTAGCTTTCTTATGAAGTTTAATGTGTTGATATATCTATATTTGTAAGCTCTTGAGCAAACCATTCATTCAAGAGCGTTATGTGTTGTTCGGGATTAATTTGGAGCAATTAGGAACTAAATAAAGCATCTGAGACTTAGAGGGTCTCAAAAGGACGAAAATGCCTCCAATAGGTTGGTGTCGCGGTGTCAGATTAACATAAATTCTAGTAGGCTATACAAGTGAGAGCACCATGGCGCTAGAGACGTTTTGCAGTTTGTATAAAAGCATTTTTTTTAGGTAAAAGGGAGGAGAGTTTAGGCCAATTTTTAAGAGCTTTAGCTTAGTTTTGCCCATGAGTTTTCTTTAGATTTTGACTTGTAATTGAAGGTTTTGACATTGGAATTCATGTATCGATTGACGGTTGAAGGCCCAAAAGTCGATTTTGAAGTTTGTTGGGCATTTTCTGTGGATTTTATGAGATTATTGTTAGGATGTATGTCCTAAATCTTGTAGTCAATAAATTTGTGAATAAATTAATAAATCAAGTATTATTTACTGTTGAGATTTATGTTCTAAATCTTGTAGTCTGTAAATTTGTAAATAAGTTAATAAATAAAGTATTATTTACTTGTATAATAATTGTTATTTGTTTGCATAACTCAAAATCTAATAAACTAAGATCTTAGGTTATTTAATGTATCTTGAACAATATGTGGTTGACATACAATTGGATCGTGTTCAAGAAATAACCTAAAAGGTCTACAGTATATGGGCGAGGTTGGGTGCCTCATCCTGATGATACTATGAATATGGCTCACTTTGTAACTGTTACAAATGTTGGAAGTGTTACAAACGGTTTGATCCAAATCTTTAGTGTAATGACATGTAAGTGGGGGTATCTTATACAGTGAGTCTGTGTAAACCCTACTTTCTTTTTTAAGAGCTAAACGTAAGTAAGTAGTACCGATATGGACTAAATTATTTTTCCTCTTATAGATTGAAGGAAGAAGAGAAGGAAGTTGAGTACATTTCTGGTAAGTTAAATTCATCATTAAGATAAATTAAACTTGGTATATATAAGACTTAAGAGAAGTGTCACCGTTTGAACCGAAGTGGAAGGATATTATATTGAATTTTGTTATAATTATTTTTGGTGCATTTAATTAAATAGGAAAAAACAAATAAATGAAGAAATATAGTGAATTTAGTAAATAAAAAAAAGGAAAGAAAGTGGGAATTGGGTTGGTGGTGGAGATTGATAAAGGAAGTTCGACTTTTATTTTTCCTCCATTTTTCTTTGTCGATAATCAAACTTCTTCAAACTCAAACTGACGCAATTCCTCAGCTTAACATCAGGGGGAGGAAGAAGAAGATGCCTAAGGTAAATTGGAGTAGAATTTTGGAAGAAATCTTTGTGGAAAGTGAAGCAAAATCAAGACTGGTCTGGAACCTGAGCAACTTGCGCAAGGTTTGGTATTTGGAGAACAACAAGCTGAAAAGATTGAGTTTGAAGCTGAAAATTTGAGGTTAGTAAGTTAATTTAATTCTTAACAAATCTTGTGAAAGATGGTTTAGCTGAATACAAAGAGAAACATGTTTAATTTTAGGTGGAAGTGACTGATACGGATTTCCCGAGTGATCTGGAGCAGGACAAAGTAAATTGGGAATATCTGTCGAACAAGGAGGAATTAAGCTCTAAATTTTTTAGGTAAGTTAGAAAATACATTTCTTTACAAGCTTTTAGAAGGGAAGAAGTTCTACTTCGGGCTGGAAATACAATGTTTAACAGATAGAAGTAAAGACAAAAGTGAAGATAGTAGTAGAGTAAGACAGGTATCGCTGGAAAATCAGCGACACTGAAGGTGTGAGGGTGAGCAGCGAGATTTGTCTTGCTAGGTGTCGCTAATCGTTTTTTGTCCCACAACTATTGCTAGGTCTCGCTAGTCTCACTGGTATCGCTACTCTCGCTTGTCTCGCTGGTCAAGTAAGTCTCACTTATTTTTGCTTAATCTCGCTAGTCTCGCTAGTGCATATCTTGCTGATTTTTGCTTAGTCTCGCTAGGGCAAATCACGCTGGTTTGAACAAGTCCCGCTAGTTTTGTAATTTTGTTAGTAGTTGGTCCCGCTAGTAGCTTTATCTTAATGCTTAAGACATATTTGCTACACTTTAACGGGAATACTAAGGAATCTAACAAAGGAAATTAAACCACTTCAAGTCGAGAGGAGTTAGGAAAAACGTATAATCCTTTAAGAGTCCGGGACAAGTTGTGAGCAATTTTATTTAAAATGAGTTTACTTCAAACAAAGTTTTCATGATATATGATTATGTTTGGAAACATGTTTATATGTTTATGCTTTTCATGGGTTTTAACGTGCTATGAGGATTATTTGCTTGAAAGATAGTATGTGTTTCCATGTATGTGCGTATTATGTGTTCTACATTGGAAATCATTTGAAGCATGCTAGTTGTTAAACGAGTTTTACGAAAGGCATGCTATTTATTAACCTATGATTTTATGGAAAACATTGATGATTGTTAATGAGTTTGTGAAGATTTGAAATATTGTAAACTCGTGAATATTTTTATTATGCTATTTTCAAAGCATGCTGTTTTTTAATAATGTTTTTGAAAAGGCTCCTAATGTTGAACGACATAGAGAAGGCATGTGGGTAGCCGGGATATAGAAATGGTTCCCAATGCTGAAGGACTCAAAGAAGGCATGTGGGTAACCTGAGTATAGAGATAGGCCCCAATGCTGAAGGACTCGGAGAAGGCATGTGGGTGGCCTAAATCTCATTTATGGGACTCGGTACTGAAGGACTTGAGAAGGTATTCGGGTAACCCAGGATATGATATTTATGTGCACATAGAGGTAGGATAGACGCTGTTGTGTTGAGACTACTCTGCACAGCTAAGGATATTTGACGTTGGGTGTGTCGAGATTACTCCGCCCCAACTAAGGATGTTTTCGACGTTGAGTAGCGTTGAGCTCTGCTCCGCCTCAACTAAGGAAAATGTGATTGAAATGTATTGTACTTACACAGTTTTCCTTTAGAAATGATATGTATGTGATTTGATAATGTTACCTGGGCATGATTTGTTTGGATACGGAAACAATTTATTACTACTTATTTATTTTCATAACTTGATTACGATTTTGATTTAATTATGAATCAAGGAAGGTTGTTTACAAAACAAGTTACTCACTAGGCAACCTAGCTCATGTTTTCCCTATTTTCTGTTTTTCAGGTAGCGAGCGAGTCTGGGATGCTTAGCCTACACAACAACTCATCTGGGCCAACCATCAGTGTCTAAAATTTTAAGAATTGTAAATATTTGATCTTAAACTTGTGTTCTACATATAGAGGGTTAAGGGCGGAAGTTATTGAACTTGTGTAAATTAAAGGTTGAATGTAAATCTGTATTTTCATGATAGCTTAATCCTGGTCTTAGTCAACGTATAAGGCTGACAGTGGACGTCGTAAGAGGGTTGGTGTCTGTTGTCCTCACACTATCTCCTGGGTTAAGAGGGTATCTGGAGGGGGTGTGACAATCTGTATGAGATTAAACCACGAAATTAAATCTCTCTTTATAACTCCATTAATTGAAGAGTTTTATATTTCAAATGAGAACCATGTAACTTGATCTTAATCCTGAGTGAGTTATGAACTCTCTTGTTCATAAGGATCATTCTTTGATTTGTATAAGTGAGAGTGGCCTTAACTGCCGACTCAATATGCCTACCATTTTAAGAATGATGCTGAGTGAGGAGCTGGAAACATAACTTCACAAGATGAAATTCACTACTTCCCGACTCTAGGGAAAGTAGATAAGTTGTTCCCTTAAGTGCTAATTCCAAACTTGAACAA
Organism: Citrullus colocynthis; assembly: GCA_031780015.1. Lineage (NCBI taxonomy): Eukaryota > Viridiplantae > Streptophyta > Magnoliopsida > Cucurbitales > Cucurbitaceae > Citrullus > Citrullus colocynthis. The sequence continues at coordinate 147,019 of QLSR01000200.1, forward strand.
TGAGACTCTCTCACTGGTTTGAGAGAGACGTTTGTTATAGTTGGACCATTAACAATATCATTCATTAGAGGATTAGTGGGACTTAAGGTGCAAGAGGTAATTATAGGAGTAAAACGGTAATTTGACCCAACTGTAAATACGAACACCTTGTGAAAGATTGACTTACAAAATATGGTTATTCAATGGACACATAAATATACTACAGTCATAAGAGTGCATCTATGGGTCTCTTGTGGTATGCCTCATAGTTAATGAATGTTGATTAATATAATTAATGAGTTTAATTTATTAATCTCGAATCATTTGAACTTATAAATTGTTGGTCCATTAGGTCCCTTTAGTAGCTCACAACGGGTTAAAGCAAGGAAATAAAATGATAAAAGAATTTGAGTGTTCAAATTAATCAAGGGAATTAATTGTATATAATACAATTAACATTATGTATGAGATACATCATAGAGTTTATAATGTGAGAAAATAAAATTTATAATATGAGAATATTAATATTTGAATATGATTTAAATATTAAATTAATATGAATTGGATTCATATTAAAACCATAGGTTATGAGAGTGTATGTGTATTACGACACATTGAATCAAATATATGATATTTGATTTCCTTTAATTAATTAAATAAGATTTCATTAATCAAATAGTTATTTAATTAATATTTAATTATTATATAAATTAATAATTATTTGATTTATTAATTTATATTAATTAAATATATTATAATACAAGACAGTGGTGAGTAGGGAGGGAAGTCAACTTCCCCCACATTAAATAGAGATAAGATCTCTATTAAGAGGATTACATGGACTTCACATAAATTTTTTCTCATCCTCACCTTTTGCTCTTAAGAAGTATTTCTCTACTTTTTCCCTCTTCTCTTTCACAAAGATTCCCACAAACCCCCTTGCCCCATGAGTATACTAGAGAAGATCAATTGGTGGTGTTCTTGGAGAACAAGAGATTAGTAACTTTTGAAGATAAGATCAACAAAGGTATTTAGTTTCTTTTCCTTGAATCTTTTGGTGTGTTTCAAAGCATATGTACTTATTCTTGATTTGTTGATGCACAGTTTTCATGTTAACTGCAAGTGTACGGGTCAAGTTATAATATAAGACAGTTAAGTCAGAATATTGTTCCACTGAGGATCCAATTGTGAAGGTTTAAGTTACTTAGCTATTCTAGAATTGAATCAATTTTATTTGAGAATTCGAATTCAAGTTGTGATTTTAGAAATAAAACTGAAAAAAATGAAAGCAAAAAAATAAGAAACACAACAGTTAAAGAGAGTTCTAGGGTAATGAATCCTTATTCACTTTATCGTGCGATATTCTAAGGTTCATGGATTTTAGCAATTCATATGCTTAAGTCTAGAAACATAAATCCAAGTTATTTTCTCTAAAAAACAACCTTTTCTCATGCAACTCAATTGATTACTAATTTCTTGAAACCAATATAAATTATATGGCATTAAGAGTAGTCTTTAGCAACTTTCATTGTTAACCTAACTATTTTCATGATAGATTAACAACTATTCATTATTATAGATCTAGTTAGACATACAATCTCTCAACCAATAATCTAACCTAACATTCAAAGATAGCCAATCAACAAGAATTAAACACAATAACAATGAAAAGCATACTCATTACAACAAATCCATGAAATAGTTTACAATATCAACATAACTTCATAAACAATTCATCAATACCCTAAAACTAAAGAATTTAGCCACTCATAACTTTAAGCAACATGTTCATAAACAAATTAAGCATAGAAAGAGTGTAAAGAAAGGAAAACTCTACTAGAAAGAAGCCCTTGATTGAGGAGGAACTAGCAAGATATCCTTTGATCTTCACATCGGGAACTCAAACGGCACTAAACTTTCTATCGTACTGTTCTCTCTTCCTTGTAGGCAACTCACTCTTTGGGACTCTCGTACTGTGTTAATTGATGATTAGGGTTGCTGGAAACCATCCAATTTATAGAGTTGGCTGCCTAAAATTCTTTTAAAAAATGTAGATTTTTCAAATATGGAAAACTAGCGCCGCGACGCTGGTCAATAACGCCATTGCGCTATCCATCATCAAAGGATGGCGCCGCTGTGCTATCTGTCAGGCCTGCCGTCGGTATTGTGTCGCAGCACCACGACAGTGCTGCTGCTCTAAAGGCAGAGAGAAAAAGCGCGCAACGCTGCCCTGTTTTTGGCAGTTTTGTATTTTTCTTCTCTTGTTCGCTGGATTTTGGCTCGGTTTTGAGCTTTTGGCTTTCAATTCTAGTTTTCTTTATTTTGATATGAAAACCACTAGCAAAGAAGTGAAATCTAACATAAACTCCCTTAATTTAAGAGAATAAAAAGCACTTTTCAAGTTCTTTTCACCACCCCAAGCTTGGAGATTTGCTAGTTCTGAGCAAAGAGTAGAATCAAATAAATGGAGTTTAGATGAAAAAGTGTGCAATCGACTCATGTCTCAAAGAATAGCATTTAATAGCTCAAGTAGAAACATGCAAGCATATCTATATTGGTATAGTCATTCAAGGCCAAATCTTTCTATCTCCCATGTGTATGTGTGCAAGCCTCATTTTATTCAAAATGCTAAAACTCAAATTGGGACTTAAGAGAGCTTCCTTAGTTTTCCCCCTACTCTAGCTCATGCACCAATTTTCAAGCATCTACACATTCAAGTGAGTAATATGTCCACTAAGATGCCATTCGTTCATATTTTTCATGGGCCCTAAACTTGCATTCTTTTACTTAGGGGCACTAGCTTTCACACATTCACTATAGGGTCTTGTACCTAGTTAATTCTCAAGCGTCCTTACTGATCACAACAAAGACAACTCTTTTTACCCCCATCCATGCATACTCATTACAAGTTTAACGTTTAAAAGGATAGACATGTAAAGCTCATATATTTTTGTGTGCACTTTTTTTTCTCAAAGGCATGTGTACTCTTTTCTTTTTCCTTAGTCTAAGATTACAAATCATCGTGCCTTTCTACTCTCTAATTGGTGGGGCCTTTCGGAGTGACAACCAAATACACCCAACTTAATCCTTTTTTTAGATAAAGATTCTAAACTAAAGTGGCTACGTGCTCAAGAATATGGGAGATTTTAAGAGGAACTTAAATGAATTTAACTTAAGATAATGCTATTCTATTTCCACAACAAGTCATCTATCATGAAAATTCGAATCTCATCATGAGCAATCAACATCACAGCCAACCATAAAAAACATTCCGATTAACTTTGAAAGCTCCAAAATTTCAAAAATTATTTTTTTCGAAATTTCATTAACATGCATATGATCATTAAAACCCTCACAAACATGCATAGCAGGATAAGAAAACACACAAAAGTACAAGTGACACCTCCTACCCCAAACATAGAATCATTCATTATCCCCAATGCATAAGAACATCAAACAAAGAAAGAACATGCTTGGGAGCAAGCGGGAAGCCACCAAACAGGCTTGGTGTAAGAGTACTTTTTATGATGAACCAAGATCCTGAAAATTAATAAAGCATATGAGTGACTCAAAGATTTATGGAAAATAAAATAAAAAAGAAAAATAATGAAAGAAGTAAAATTGGGTTGTCTCCCAACAAGCGCTTGGTTTAACGTGTTTTAGTTAGACAAGGCTCACAAGTCACGGTGGATCCCAAGGTGATTTCCCCATCCCATGCTTTGAATCACTTAGAATTTTTAGTTTTCGCCCACATTGACTGTCACAAACATATTCATAAACATTTAGTGGGTTGGTCAACAATTCATTGTCAAGTTGGACATCATCTTTTCTAATGTAACTGAGTATCATTAGGGAGTCATCATTATGAAATTTTACCGAACTCACCACTTCATTTTTAACATGCTTCTCCATGATTTGTTTATAAATCATTATAGGTTTTGGAGGCATGCAAGAAGAACTAGAAGCATTATCACAACTAGAAACATGCTTCATAGGATTTTCTAATTTAACATCAAGCATGCCATTAGTCTTACCATTCAAAGAAGGATCATCATGCATAGAGTTCTTACTAGAAGAGGGAGGCGATGTTACCTTTGTGCTTGGCTCATGATTCTCATACCTTTTTACATCCGAATGCTTAAGGGCTTTATAGATGTCGAATGTTACCTCCTCATCGTTAAGGCGGAATGTGAGCTTTCCATCTTGCACATCGATGAGGGCTTTTCTGGTGGCCAAGAAAGGTCTCCCAAAAATTATGAGGACTTCGGCATCTTCTTCCATGTCTAGTATTACAAGAACCACTGGGAAGATAAACTTGCCCACCTTAACCAATACGTGCTGCACAATGCCGTAGGGATGCACAAATGATCGATCGGCCAAAAGCAAGGATATGGTAGTTGGTTGCACCTCTCCACCATTGAGCTTCCTAAACATGGATAAAGGCATTAAGTTAATGGAAGCTCCAAGATCACAAAGCACTTTAGTAACCAAATTATTGCCTAAATGACAAGGGATAGAGAAACTCCCTGGATCTTTTAATTTTGGAGGCAATTTCCTTTGTAGTGTCGCGCTACATTCTTCGGTTAGTGCAATTGTTTCGTAATCTTCATACCTCTTCTTCTTAGACGACACCTCCTTCATGAACTTGGCATACTTAGGTATTTGTTCTAATGCCTCTACAAAAGGAAGGTTAATTTCTAACTTTATGAATATATCTAAAAATTTAGAAAATGAGCATCAATCTTTTTCTTTTGAAATCTTTAAGGAAATGGTAAAGTGTTAGGGATAAAAGAAGTAGAGTTAGAAGTACTCTCTATGTTGGTATGTGTTTTCTTATTTTTCTTAGGTGCACTCTCTTTTTGTATTGGAGCCTCCTCTATGATGGCTTCATCCTCTTCTTGTGGAAGCTCATCATCCTCTGTCATGAAGTGCTTATTCAACTTCTTGCCATTCCTTAGGGTTATGGCATTGCATTCCTCCTTGAGGTTTTTCTCTGGACAACTTGGAAATTTACCTTTTTGCATTGTGTGGAGAGATGTGGCCATTTGATTAAGTTGAACCTCCAAGCTTTGAATTGCCTTACCTTAGCTTTGAACGGTGCTTGCAATAGCTTGGAACGAATTCTCCAATGTGATTGTCCTTGATCTTGACTCTTTGACAAAGTGAAGCATTATGTCCACCAATGATGATCTCTTTGCATTCCCCGCTCCATTGAATCCTTGAGGTGCTTGCAACACATTCTTATTGTTGGCATATGAAGAATTCTCATGATTCCTCATGTTGGGGTGATAGTGGGTTGGGAGTTGTTGTTGACCTCGGTATTGTCCTCTATCCACATAATTGGCTACCTCTAACTCACTTGGCTCTTGTTGATTTGTCATTGCCGCAAGGGAAGCTATGGATGGTGGACATGCTTGGGCTTGGCTTCCTTGAGACAATTTAGATAAAGCATTAGTGAGAGAAGCCAATTGAGCTTTTAAAGAACTTACCTCATTCACCTTATACCGTCTGGTGGCTTTTTAATGATTGGAGAAGGCCGTTCACATGGCCAATTGTAAGATGTAGTAGCCAAATCTTCTAGTATGGTATAGGCTTCTTGAGCATTCTTGGAGAAAATTGAGCCTTCGGCGGTTGTATCTAGAATGGATTTGGTTGAGCTTGATAATCCATTGTAGAAGAGTTGAATTTGCAACCAATTCGGATAGCCATGTTGAGGACACCTCCTTAAGAGATCCTTATACCTTTTCCAAGCCTCATATAGTTGTTCATCCTCGAGTTGGCGGAATGTTCTAATCTTCGTTCTTAGCCTTTGAGATTTAGCCGGTGGAAAATACTTGTTCAAGAAAGCTTGAGCTAAAATCTCCCATGTAGTAATACTATCTAGAGGTATGGTTTCCAACCAATCTTTTGCTCGATCCTGTAAAGAGAAAGGAAAAAGTCTTAGTTTAATAGCATAGTTAGAAACACCATTCATCTTTACTGTTCGACATATCTCTAAGAAAGACCGCAAATGCTTATGAGGATCTTCATTGGTTATTTGATTTTATCAAGTCTTCAACTACTCGATCTTCAGTTATCTAAAGATTGAGTATTGATAAGCACTTAAAAAGTGCTTTCTATTCTCTTAAGTTAAGGGAGTTCATATTAGATTTCACTTGTTTGCTAGTGGTTTTCAGGTTAAAATGAGGAAAATTAGAAGAAAAGACTAAAAGATCAAAACCGAGCAAGAATACCGCGAAAAAGAGTTGAAAAACTCAAAATGGCACAAATTGGGGCAGCGCCGCGGTACTTGGACGGCGCTGCAGCGGCTCTAAAACTCGAGAGCAAGTTTTCTGGATGCAGACCTAGCACCGCGGCGCTCTCCAACAGCGTCGCGGCGTCGTTCCAAAATCGTCACTAGCGTTGCAGCGCTATAGACCAACGCTGCGGCGCCAGTTTTCCTAAAATGAAAATTGTTATTTTTAATAAGGTTTTGGGCAGCCAAACTCTATAAATTTAGGGGTTTCCAGCAGCCTTAAGCATCAGATCAAATCAAATCAAGGAAGTTACAGACCTAAAGAGGCACAAAAAGGAGAGAATTGAGTGAGAGTTCAAAGAGTGAGTTAGTTGCAAGGAAGAGGAAAAGAGTTCGAGATAGTCGTGGTACCCTTCGAATTCCGACGTGAGAGCCAAGGAGATTGTGACGGTGCTACCTCAATCAAGAGCCTCTTTTCAGTAGAGTTTCCCTTTCTTTACACTCTTTCTTTGTTTATTTTGCCCAAACATGTTGCTTCAAGCTATGAGTGGCTAAACTCTTTAGTTTTAGGGTTTTGATGATTTGTTTATGAATTTATGTTGATCTTGCAGACTTTCATGGTTTTGTTGGAATGATTATCCTTTTCATTGTTATTGTGTTTAATTCTTGTGGATTGGCCATCTTCACATTTTAGGTTAGATATATGATTGAGAGATTGTATGTTTAACTTGATCTATAACAATGAATTGTTGTTAATCTATCACGAGAGTAGTTAGGTTGACAATAAAAGTTGCTAAAGACTATTTTTAATGCCATGTAATTTTGTATTGGTTTTAAGAGATTAATAATCAATCAAGTTGCATGAGAAAGGGTTGTTTTTGAGAGAAAATAAATTGAAATTAAGTATCTAGACTTAGGCATATGAATGACAATAAAATCCATGAAATCTATAATATTGCATGATGAAATAAACAAGGATTCATTACCCTAAAACTCTCCTTATTTGATACTTTCCTTATTTGATTTATATTTGATTGATTTATATTTTATTTGATGCGCACTTTAAGTGTTAACCGCAAGTGTACGGGTCAAATTATAATATAAGACGGTTAAGTCCGAATATCGTTCCACTGGAGATCCAATTGTGAAGGTTTAAGTTACTTAGCTATTCTAGAGTTGAATCAATTTTATTTGAGGATTGAATTTGAAAATTATGAGTTATGGAAAATATAAATCAAATAAGGAAAGTATTAAAGTGAGAAACACAAGAGTCAAAGAGAGTTCTAGGGTAATGAATCCTTGTTTATTTCATCATGCATTATTATAGATTTCATGGATTTTATTGTCATTCATATGCCTAAGTCTAGATACTTAATTCCAAGTTATTTTCTCTAAAAAACAACGCTTTCTCATGCAACTTGATTGATTAATAATCTCTTAAAACCAATACAAAATTACATGGCATTAAAAATAGTCTTTAGCAACTTTTATTATCAACCTAACTACTATCGTGATAGATTAACAACAATTCATTGTTATAGATCAAGTTAAACAGACAATCTCTCAATCACACATCTAACCTAACATGTGAAGATGGCCAATCAACAAGAATTAAACACAATAACAATGAAAAGCATAATCATTCCAACAAAACCATGAAAGTCTACAAGATCAACATAAATTCATAAACAAATCATCAAAACCCTAAAACTAAAGAGTTTAGCCACTCATAGCTTGAAGCAACATGTTTGAGCAAAATAAACAAAGAAAGAGTGTAAAGAAAGGGAAACTCTACTGAAAAGAGGCTCTTGATTGAGGTAGCATCGTCACAACCTCCTTGGCTCTCACGTCGGAATTCAAAGGGCACCATGACTATCTTGAACTCTTTTCCTCTTCCTTGCAACTAACTCACTCTTTGAACTCTCACTCAATTCTCTCCTTTTTGTGCCTCTTTAGGTTTGTAACTTCTTTGATTTGATTTGATATGATGCTTAGGGCTGCTGGAAACCCCCAAATTTATAGAGTTTGGCCGCCCAAAAACTTACCAAAAGTAACAATTTTCATTTAAGGAAAACTGGCGCTGCGGCGCTGGTCTATAGCGCTGCGACGCTAGTGACGATTTTGGAACAGTGTCGCGACACTGTTGGAGAGCGCCGCGACACTAGGTCTGCGTCCAAAAAACTTGCTCTTGGATTTTAGCGCCACGATAGCGCTGTCCAAGCGTCGCGGCGCTGCCCCAATTTGTGCCATTTTGAGTTTTTCAGCTCTTTTTCGCGGTATTCTTGCTCGGTTTTGATTTTTTAGTCTTTTCTTCTAATTTTCCTCATTTTAACCTGAAAACCACTAGCAAACAAGTGAAATATAATATAAACTCCCTTAATTTGAGTGAATAGAAATCACTTTTTAAGTGCTTATCAAGTATGGCCTAGATAAAGGAAGAAGATCAATGTTTAACATCTACCTCCACTCGAACTTCAGCCTTCAAAAGACCAAGCATCTTCATATCAAAAAAAGATCAACTTTCAACATCTACTTTTCATTGTCTCGAAATGACAAACGATCAACATGAAAGAAAAATGAAAGTCTCAAAAGCAAAATCATTTCATGAAGAAAACAACGATGAAAAGATTCACAGTCGTGTCCCTTCACGCATGAAAAGAAAGCTGTTTGTTGACATAAATACAGAAAATCCCTTGATGATGAAGACAAAACTCATCATATTTACGAATCTTACAAATGAAAAGGATGACCAAAGCCACGATGAAATAACAGCTTCTGAAATTTAAATGTGGAAACTCCTTATCGCAAGAGCCTAAACTACATGATGCTCCTAGCCCGCATGAGCTTAAAAGGTGATTGGCAAAAAAAAAAAAAAAAAACTTAGTTGAACTACGCTATGACATGATCCCTATTCATTACGCATCTTGAAGAAAACTTTAAGTGCAGTCCAATAAGAAAGCACAAAAAAAAAAAAAAAAAAAAACTTCGTTGACCTACGTTATAACTTGATCCCTATTCATTATAAAGGGTACATAGCGCTTGAAGGAAACTTTAAGTTCAGTCCAGTAAAAAGGCAGGAAGAAAAATCCTCTAAGCTACGTTATGACATGATCCTTTTCTTCAAGGGTACATAAGCAAATTAAAGAAATTTAAGTTGAGTTCATAAAAAGGTTACAAAAAAGGGTGTCATAATCACTTGGCGGTGAAATTATAAAATAGGTGTTATTCATCCCCATTAAACAGTGACATTCCAAATTGAATATGCTCATCTCTATTGGGGGGAATACAACCAATTGAATATGTTCATTCCTCGTAAAAAGAAAGAAGCTCTAGGTGGGCATTGTTTGATGCATCTTTACTTCATCTACAGAATGCTGATGCAGCTTCGTTCCATCTCTAAAATGTTGGTGCATCTTCTCTCAGTCTCCAAAATGTTGATGTAGCTTAACTCCATCTTCAAAATGTTGATGTAGCTTCGTTCCATCTCCAAATATGCGGATGCAGCTTCGCTCCATCCCTAAAATGCTGGTGCAACTTTGTTCCATCTCCAGAATGTTGGTGCAGCTTCGCTTCACCTCCCAAATGTTGTGTAGCTCTGCCTCCTCTACTAAATATAGGCACGGCTTTGCTTAATGTTCAATTTGTTAGTGCAGCTTCACTCCATCTTTTAGTATGAGATCGGTGTGCTTGGTTCCACTCCGCTTCATCTTCAGAAACAAGGTCGGTGTGTCTCGCTGCGCTCCATCTTCAAGTATACGATTGGTGTGCCTCCGTCGGCTCGCCTCCATCTCCAAAGTCAACTTCAATCTAGTTGAAGTTTGTTCAAGTCTAGTGTGCTTTATCATCAAGTTGGAGTTTGGTGCACTCTATCCTCAAAGTTTAAGTCCGTTTAACTTTGGCATGCTTCAACTTCAAGTTCAAGTTTGTGGTGCTCAAGCTCTAGAAACAATTAAAGAAGTTATTATTGGGCATAGAGCCTCAAATTTACCTATGTTAAAATTTGGCCAATTTGGCCATATTCCAAAATTTATCCCAAATTTAAATAATCCAAATTTTAAGGTTCTCTCCTCAAAGCCAAATTAAATTGGGGATAGAGTCTCAAATTTACCTCAAGTTAAACTTTGGTCATATTCCAAAATCTACCCCAAATTTAAATTATCCAAATTTAGGGTTCTTTCCTCGATGCCAAATTAAATTGGGCATAGAGCCTCAAATTGATCCCATGTTAAACTTTGGCCATATTCCAAATTTTATCTCAAATTTAAAAATTATCCAAATTTACGGTTCTTTTCTCAAAGCCAAATTAAATTGGGATAGAGTCTCAAATTCACCTCAAGTTAATATTTGGCCATATTCCAAATTTTATGCCAAATTTAAATTATCCAAATTTAGGTTTCTCTCCTCAAAGCCAAATTAAATTTAGGTGACATCTCAAATTTATTTCAAATTAAAATTTGGACATATACCAAATTTTATCCCAAATTTTAATCAAACATATGTAATAAATTCATAGCTTGATTAATCTAACACATTGAATAGAGTCAAACTCAAGGACATATAACTTATATTTTGATTCCAATTTTATCTTTTTCGAGATTTATCCACTCATGCATGTGCACACATCTCGAAAAGGGGGCGTTTGTTGATGGAAAAATTTTGGTCCAATCACAAATTGACATGTCATTTCTCAAATTAATGACAAAATTACAATTATTGAATTTGGGACCAATCACACAAATTGAAATTGAGGAAATAAATTGACAAATTTTGATGATGCCACGTGTTTTTGTCTTGACTGTTGGATTAAATAAAATAATTTGGTTCAATTTGATATTATTATTTGGAATAAAATTCAATTGAGTACTAAAATAGCCATAATTTGGCCCAAAGGCCAATAAAGACCCAAATACAATTTGTTGGGCCCAAGGGCCAGGTCCATAGACCAACCAAGCCCAAGCCCACAAAGCCCACATGAGAACTCTTAGAAAAGTTCTCTTCATATGTGGGGGTTCAGAAAAATTTACACTTTAGAGAACCTAGAGAGTATTCTCCCTACGATGAGAAGACCCTAACTCCTGAAGTTGAACCAAACTTGAAGACTGAAGCTCTTTGGAATATAAACATTATTTTAAGACTCCAACTTCAAGAACATCCACACATTCCGCTTCTATACAACAAGCATACACATTCAATTGAGAAAGAATCAGAGGATCAAGTACTAGAGATCGAACCACATTCGCATCAAAACTACATCAACCTAAGTTCAACTCCACGAAACAAGTTTCTCAGGAAACCTTGTGGGAGTAGACACGAATAGATATTTATCTAGGTCTATCGCGGTCTATCACAGAAAAAAGTGAAATTCTTCTATATTTGTAAATAGTTTGATATTTTTTCTAGTTATAATAATTTTTCGACGGAAGAAGTCAATTTTCCGATGGAAGAAGTCAATTTAAAATAGTTGTATTGATCAAGCGTCGTTCCGATGGAAGAAGTCAATTTTCTAAATTACCTTCTCGAATTATATCCAGTTAGGTAGAGGTTAGATTAACTCAGTTTTCTTGTTTGGTTGTCTGTAGATAAAATAATGTATTAGTAGCTACATAGTACCTATTTGATAATATGTTTTTCATTGGCATGCAATACTTGCAATTCATCTTTATGTAAAACAAAAAGTGTTTTTAAAAGATAACCGGCCGTGTTGCTAGTACGCAAACGGTGTATATTATTTATGTTTGTATGCTATTATTACATATACTATATTTATATATATTTGATATTATTTATAAAACGTAGTTGTATGTCTCTCATTGTTCGAGAGTTAGAAAGAGAGAATTTGTGTCATCAAAGATTACAACTACTTGACGTTTGCATGGGGGCAGCCATCTGAGGCCTTTGATCGAAGAATAACACCTTTCATGACCAGCCCACGTTTTTCATGACTTCCATGTTCATACATGGCAAACTCGATGATGCCGCTATCACCACATCCGCAGTTATCGAGAATGAGTTCGCCCGCATCTACCTCGAAATATTCCCCTTTTGGCTTTCCCTCTATGCTTACTTTGCTCTCTATCTTGCACCCATTTGGCTTCTTCAGTACCAGATTCACAGGAACATGCCATCCATGGGCATCCTCATTGAAATATATCACAAATGCTACTAAATATAATACTCTTGATGACAGCAAAGATGCCTTCACTGTTCCACGAACATCAAACCAATTTACTCTTATAAGTACCGCCAGGAGCGCTCTCTTACTACACAAGGTTTGAATTAATTAGTAATCATTTTTTGGTTAGTTTCCAACAAAAAATTTAAAATGAATGTAGAAATAAAATATGGGGTTAAAACATCATACTCCCACTCTTCAAGGAGTTCCCATTTCCAGTATCGGGGATCATGACCCCAAGCTATATTGAGTGATTTGGGTGGTATATACACTCGATTACTGTTGGTCTGCTTATTAAGATAGTACTTCTGCATTCAAAATAATGAAATTAAAACTCATTTTTTGCATTCTAATAAGTAAAATAAAGTAAAAATAAATTATATATTGTTACACTTGCCTGAGCTCCATTGTTCAAGGAGATCCCATAAACGAGTTGATCAAAAAGCGGAATGTAGGATGGCCACAATAATTTTTCGTCTGCCTGCGGTAAAATATGAGATAAGCAATGCCCAAGTTGCACTTGTAATCCTAAAAACTTTCTTGCTTCAAGCTCTTCGGGGTCCATTTTGAGCCTATTTTGATTGACCCAAATTGAGATGTGTATAAACATTGGAAATGAAGAATGTATTTATATACAACCTCTTGTTTGGAACAATATTTGAAATGTGTGACATGAAAATTATCCATTCCCATATATTTTTTTTCCTCTTGTAAATCAAATTTGAATTTCCAGTTGTAATCTTTTGAAATATAAAGATTAAATATGTTTCATTTTGAAATCTAGAGACTAAAAAGAAATTTTCGTTTTATTCTTTTTTAGACAAGTGTATAAGAGTATTTGATACCCTTTTAAAAGTAAGGAATTTTTTTTTTTTATTATTATTATTTTTTTGTACATCAACTTCTCCATCGTCTCATTTCTTAAGGACTTCTTCTCCTTTTTAACACATCAGTTTCTATTTGATGAATTAGAGTTTAATTTAAAATTTGAAATCTTTAAATTAATCTTATGACCAAATAAGTTATCTAAAATTTATTTGATTTTGAGGTACTACATTAACAAAATTCAATTATATTATCCCATTCTATTTGACTTAATTAAATAATAAGCTGATAAATTAAAACATATACTTAGTCCTTCCTGTTGCTAAGAATAAAGTTACAGATTTTTATTTAAGTTATTAATTAATTTTAATCCTTTAATTTGAATTAAATCCAGTTTAATTTTCAAATTAATTTATTGTTTAAATTTTTTCATTGTCATAATTGAATATTCAATTAAAAATATCCATGTGTAAATCATAATTAGCTAAACAATACATATATTTTATATTAATTAGATTAATTATACAATTAATTGAATTGGAGTTATTTACTAAATTAGTAATTCATAAATAATCATAATGAGTTGGGCTAGTTGGTAGTGAGAATATAAAAAAAAGGTCAAAGTACTAAGGGCTCATGGGTTCAATCCATCGTGGCTAGTTACATAGGATTTAAAACCCGAACGCTCATCAATTTAAAAAAAAAAATTAATTCATATATAATGTATTAATGGAGTCTCACACTATTTATGTATTAACGACATATAAAAAGCAGTTACTATTTATTGTGTAAAAGGCTCAATATTTTAAGTAGAATCAAACACAACCGTATATAATTTCCAAAAATATTATTTATGGACATTTGATTTCCAAACATCGATTGGTCATGACATAAAGTGAAACCTTAAACAAAATAGCCCTTAATTATTTGAATTAGTTTCTTTTCAAGTAGTTATTTTCCTCGTTTTGGTTGCTTAGCATGTTAAAGAGTTGGCCGCGGTTGTACCACTCACACTCTATTTTCAATGCTATTTACAAACCAAAAGCTTGAAGGTTTAATCCATTTTAATTAATGTTTTATAGGGTTTAATTATTATTATTATTTTTTTTTTTTGTTATTTCATTTTATTTCTTCAGAATTGAAATGTTGTTATGAATGAATGTTCTATGAGAGAACATATTCTTTGCATTCTTCATATATGAAATTAATCTACAAGAATGAAGAAAAAAAAGTCTTCAATATGAACCGTCCACTTTCATTTAAATTCGTTTTAAAGGATATGTTTGGTGTATTTTGATCTTTTATAAGTTTGATCAATTTTATTTATATTTGTGGTTTTATTGTGGGTGGAAATTAGTCAACAATTATTTTGAAGATGAAAGATACATTTAATATTTGACTTATATAAAAAAAATTAAGGCATGCATGTTTATCCAAGGGGAACGTAATAAATGAATAGTAATCTTAAAGGAGTAGACCCCATTTGACTACATTTACTTGTGTTTAATTGTAATGAATTGTGGGGTCCACTTTTAAATCTGTAATAAAGAAAATGCAATTAGATTGAGGAGTTGAACAGTAATCAATCCAGTTGTGTTTAAAAATTAGGTGGGATATACTACATTTTTTCAGATAATTTTGAATGGCTTTCCATTTTTTGGACTCACACGCCATCAATTTGAAAGGAAGGGATGGAATTGAGTTTTTTGATTTTTTGAAAGAATTAAAAATACATAAAACTAAAAGAAGGTTAAGCATCATACTTTTGCCGATACACAACTGCAGCGAAATCTTTACCTCAAGCTAGCAAACGTCTCCTCGATGTAACGATCCGACTTTGTAAGACTACTAATATAAAGTCGTTACTTTGTGCATGCAAATGTTTGAAAGCAAAAACCCTTTTAACATATTTAACCGAAAGCCAAAAAAAAAAATTAATAAAGTAAATATTTGAGCAAACTATTAGTTTAATAAAATAACTAAAAAACTTTGCTCAGGGTGCCCCTAGAAAACAATATTCAATAGTTAAAACAAGATAACCCAAAGTGCAAACCTTATGGATCTTAAACTCAACATTTCAAAACATGACTCACAAACCATAAAAACACGAGCGAATGCATTTGTCCCATAGACACAGTCAGATTCTTTCTGTGATGCGTTAGTATGTCCTTGCCTTTACATAAAAAACATGTCATAAAAAAAGATGATTATAAAGATACTCATTAAGCGACCCTTTATTAGGGTCAGGCTAAGCAATCACATATATCGAATATCATTCAACTGATGGGACCTATATTCAACATCATAACATAGATCGCCACCTAGGTGAACTCGTCAACTTTTCCTAACCAACGCATAGATGTACATAGCATAATATATGCATAGGTAGTGAACCTGAAGGCACACAAACAAAGGTACTAATCTTGGAGGGACACAAACATAGACACAGGTAATGTTCCATTAGGAACACAACTTGTAAGGAGGTTTAGCAATCACCATATTAACTAACATGCACCAAATAGATAGTGGGTCCCATACATACACATCATAAAACTCATGAAATTCAACATAATTGACACCATAACAAGATTTTCGCGCATCAATCGTTAACTTAACAAGGGATTTGCTTTCTCTATGCACTTAGCGTATCCTTGATCATAAAACATAGCCATTGCACTTATGTCCTCATAGCATAAATCATTCCATAAGAAATTAAACTACCTAGCTCAAACGCAAACCAGTAGTAGAGCCACTTACATTGAAATTGAACCCATATAATAACTCTATAAGCAATCAACCTCCCCTATCTAACTTCACAACTTTTGAATCAATTCCTAAGACATGAGCCCATAATTAATTCCAATAAGTTAAACCAATTTAGTTTAAATGTCCTCAATTAACTTACCCTTACCTAAAATGTGACTTGATCCAAAACTACTTTCAAACATCAATTAAAGACTCCAACCTAAACATGGGCCATATATAAGAATTATAAACTTAATTTACAACATCCTCAACATTCCATACGTCCCTGAAACCCCAAAAACCTACCAAATCTTTCCAAAGTCACTTCAAATCCATTGGATAACACGTAGACGATTTCGAAATTCCTCCAAACCCCAAAATTATCATGTAAGGCTGAGGGTAAGATGAAATCCAATTAAAAACTAAAGGGGTAGACATGATTAAATAACAAAGAAACATAACGAACAAAAAATACCCAAAATACCCTTCTAAAACAACCTCGCTAGCCGAATGACCAACTATTAAAAGCTCCTGTTGTTGAGGAATGGCAGGACTGATTGACCCAATACCAAAAGAAGGGAGCCTTACAAGGAATAAGACGATTTTCTTCACTTTCTAACTTAAGGAAAGATGACAATTCGATCTTCAAAAGGCTAGTCCCAGTAGGCAAAGCGAAGGGAAAAAGAATCACCGAGGGGCAAACCTAAGGGCGAAAGGTGCCATTAGATCAGATGTAGGAATTTGAATTTCCAACTCTTTCTTGAGATAGTTCGAGGTAGGGGAACTGACTTTACAAGTCACCAGACTAGGGTATGTGCGTTGGGAGTAGATGGTTATACGTTCTTATTTCACAAAAAGAACACGACAATAACCAATGACAATTGAATGGGTAAAGATGCATGACTGTTGACTGGTGTAGCGGTGCGTGACAGATGTTTGCTTTTTTGGCTCTTAATCTCAAATTAATTAATCAATGTTTTGATGAAAACAAATCTGAATTAATTTATTAATAATTTAAGCATTTTGAAGTATCCATTGCATGGAGGTTGAAATAACGAATCCAAAGTGGACCAATTGAAAGGTGCCACTTGGAACAATGGATAAGTGACACTTGGTGGGTTTCTTTGATTTTTGGATTGATGTTAAAAAGAAGATGATTTTAAAAAGAAAGAAGATGAATTTTATATTATTATATATGTTTGTGTCTAACGGTTAGTTGCTTTTAAAAAAATGAATTTAATATTATTTTGTGTTTGTTTCTAACAGCTAGTTGAGTTTAAATATCCACCATTCAGTTTTCTTTTACAAAGATCAAATGACCCAAATTAATTTGGTTTTCACATATTTTCATCTCTTTTTATAAACTTCATCTTCTCCAAAATTACAAAATTTTTATTATTTTCAATCCTCCATAATTCACCAAGCTACCATTGTTGCTCTCTCTCCTAGCTTCAATTTTTCTTCTTTTCATCTAATTCTTGAGAGAGATTTATGTATGGTGAGGATTGATTTGTTGTGAGCTCAAAATTTGTAAATCTACTCTTTGAGAGGGTTTTTTCATCTTGTTCTTCATTTCCAAACTTTTGTGAGTGTTTCTCTTGATCCCGAAAAAGAAAGATTGCAATGGTTTGATCATTATTCGTAGAAACAATTGAGCTTGCTCTTGGACTCGCAAAAAGAGTGATGTAGCGGTTGGGCTCTGATCCATGAAAAGAGTCGGCAAGATTTCTAGTGACATAGCCAAGAGGAGCTTAGGAAGTGGACGCCTGTTGTGCCAACCACTATAAAATTTACGGTGTCATTTACTCTATCCCTCTCCTAATTTATTTTTGCAATTAATTTTTGTTATTATATTTTATTCTATGAAATTAATTGCAATTTTTAACTATTGAGATTATTTGCTCATATTTGTATATTTTGATTGGTCGTTATTAATTTTCTATATTCATTTCCAATCTTTTTATAAGAATTAAATAAGGTGCTTTAAAGTGTTATTGTTAATTTCTTGTTTAATTCAAAGTGAATTTATTTGCATTAAACTATTGTTTAAACTACTTATTTGCAAAGAGTTTGTTAACTTGCTTATTTGGGCCAACTTGCTTAATTGGGCTCACATCAGTAAAAATTTAAAATTAATTTTAATAAATCAAATTCATCCCCCTGTAGGGTTGAAATATCAATCCTACAATAGGGATTGAAGCAACAATGGGAGAACCTCGTGTGATACTTTGATAGACCATGAACAATTGGGTGAACGATAGACCGACTACCGACAAGTGCACGATCAAGAGCTAAGTTGAATATTTGCATCTTATTCAAATAAACTTTATACCATGTTCTACTTGTATCTAGTACAATTAATATTTTCCCTCATAAAATTTGAATGTTTTAAATATTCTTTCAAAATAATTGATCCTTGTTGGTCTTTGGTGAGCTAGCAGGAATTTATGGACCTACAGATTATTCAATACTAATTAACTAAACTTTTTAATTAATTAACCTTCATTTATTAACTACAAGAGACCACTATAGACCCATAGTTGAACTCTTATGTATTGTAGAGAAAGTTATGTCTATGCATATAATCAATATAATTAAGTTGATCATTCACAAGTTATTCATAAATACAATTGGGTCAAATGTTTGTTTTACCCTATAATAACATCTTTTCCTTAAGTACCATTGATCCTCTAAGAGTAAAGATAATACAGAAAATATGTTATCTAACTTTGCTTAGTTTGAGATTTTTCCTAGGTTTTATGTATTTATTTTAGTGATTTTACACGTATCAAGCACCTGGGAGGTAGAGCTGAGTGTTAGAGTCAAATTATTAATCCTTCCTGTTGCTAAGAATAAAAGTTACAGATTTTATTTAAATTATTAATTAATTTATGATCCTTTAAATTAAATTAAATCCAGTTTAATTTTCAAATTAATGTATTGTATAAATTTTTTCATTGTCATAATTGAATATTCAATTAAAAATATCCATGTGTAAATCATAATTAGCTAAACAATACATATATTTTATATTAATGAGATTAATTATACAATTAATTGAATTGGAGTTATTTACCAAATTATTAATTTATAAATAACTATCATGATTTGGGCTAACTCGCAGTGGGAATATAAAAGAAAAAGTCAAAGTACTAAGGGCTCATGGGTTCAATCCATCGTGGTCACTTATCTAGCATTTAATATCCTACAGATGTCTTTGATATCCGTCATTCTCGTTGCTTAGTGACCAATGAGTTGGCCGCCGTTGTAGCTATGTGTGGTATACTCTTTCAACCACTCACGTCATAGACAAACCAAAAGGTTGAAAGTTTAAACCATCCTAATGTTTTGTAGGATTTAATTAAATAGTTTCATTTTTTGTTATTTCATTTTATTTCTTCAGAATTGAAATGTTGTAATGAATGAATGTTTTATGTGAATATGTTCTCTCTTTGCATTCTTCATATGAGATTTGGATTAAAACGTTAAGAATAAACCTAAAAAAATGAAGAAAAGAAAATCTTCAATATGAACCGTCCATACATTTTTTTTTTTTTTTAAAAAAACAATGATTTGAAGTTTATATTCTTTTTGGTCTATGATAAAGGGAATGAGACAGTTTTAAATTCTTTCTAAAAGATATGTTTGGTATATTTTGACCTTTTAGTAAGTTTGATCTATTTTATTTATATCTGTGTTTTTTTATGGTTAAGAATTAGCCAACAATTATTTTTAATATAAAAGATACATTTAATATTTGACTTATGGAAAAAAAAAGTTAAGCTCATGTTTATCTTAAGGGACTTGTAATAAATGAATGGTAATTTGAAAGTGGGTCCCATTTGATTAAATTGGTTGTTGTTTACCTGTGTTTCCTAATCTTAATGAAATGTGAGACCCACCTCCAAATCTGTAATAAAAAAAACGCAATCCAATTGAAGAGTAGAGGGTGATCAATCCAATTGTATCTGAAAATTATGTAGGACGCACTACCTTTTTTCAGATAATATTGAATAACTTTCCAATTTTTACCCTCACACGCCATCATTTTGAAGGAAATGATGGAATCACGTTCTTTGATTTTTTTAAAAAATTAAAAATGCATAAAACTAAAAGAAGGTTAAGCGTTATACCTTTGTTGATACTCAACTGTAGCGAAATATTCTCCTTGAACCAATAATAACCTCCTCAAAGTCTTCTTTTCCACAAAATCTTCTTCGCTATGACTCTGCCAAAGATCCGATTTATGGAAACTACTTTTCTTGGAAGATGTGAGGGGAATAAGAGAAGGGGAGTGTTCAAGAACCATTCTCTAAAATTGGGAGAAGTTTTTCTAGAGAAAATCTCTACATAATAGTTACACATATTGTAATTGTAGTATATTTAGTGGGTTACTCCTAAATCTATTAAGAAAATCCTTTTATTTAATTATAATTATCTACTAATATCACATGTTGAAAGACAATTATAATTATCCACTTTAATATCTCATATTAAAGGGATTTAAATATTTAAATCACATTTAATATCTCATGTTAAAGGGATTTAAATATTTAAATCACATTTAATATCTATTAATTCTCTCATTCTCTATTTAATTTGAATCTCATTCAAATTAAATAATTAATTTATTTGAATCCATATTTAAATAAATTAATTCTCCATATTATATATTAATAATTTAAATCTTATTAAAAAAACTTTATAACATGTTCTACTTGTATACAATACGATTAATATTTCCCTCATTACAAATTTTCTTTCAATATAATTGATTCTTGTTGGTCTCTGGTGAACTAGCAAGGAAACATTATGAACCTAAAGATTATAGGGATTTCTACACAACTAGCCTAAATGTTACATGCATTTTTCATAATTATCTCACGATGTTATATTTTAGATGCATGACCTACTGGATCTCACATTTTCAAAAAACAGGGGTCTAATTACTAAGAAGCCCCTATTCATCTCCATCATTCATATTAATGATGCGCATATTTGAAATTAAACTTCGCATGGTTTTCCTTCTCTTATCATTAATCACGGTAACCCTACCTTATGAAGAGAAACCATATGGGCTAGTTGCACAAATAGCAATTAAGTCCAAAATATTAAAAAATATAGTACAAGAAAAAACATATTAGGGATATAACACAAAATTAGGGTTACATATCACTGATAGCAGCTATCAGTGATAGTCATATTGGTAAATGACTAAAAGAGCCCATTGGCCATCCATGCTTACTAAATTAGATGTATGATTTAAAGAATTGTATATCTAATTGAAACTATAACAATGAATCATTATTAATCTCTCATGCAAATAGTTAGGTTAATAGTAAAAGTTGTTAAAAACTACTCTTAATACCATGTTACTTAAATTGGTTTCAAGATGTTAGTAATCAATTAGGTTGCATGAGAAAATGTTGTTTTTCTTTTTATAGAAAATAACCCCCAGATTTATGTTTCTAAACTTAAGCATATGAATTGCACTCAACTCCATGAACCCGAGAATGTTGCATAATGAATTAAACAAGGATTCAATATAGAACTCTCTTTGACTCTTGTTTTTCAAATTTGCTTGCTTTCCTTATTTGTTTACTAAACCACAACTTGAAGCCGAATCCTCAAATAAAATTAACTTAACTCTAGAATAGCTAAGTGATTTAAACTTTCACAATTGGATCCTCAATGGAACGATATTCGAAACTTTAACCGTCCTATATTATAACATGACCCGTGCACCTGCAGTTTGCATCAATCCTCATGATTGTCTAACACCTTTGCATTTAATTACATGCCCTACTGCGCAAACTTCTTCGCGTCACAGGTTTATTGGCTCCGCCATAACTTAGTCAAATCGGTCATCTACTTGCACACGATAGTCACCGCCCATGCGTCTATCTATTCTTTTTTCTAGGGGTACACTGAGTTAAGTTTTTTAGTTATTTTATTAAACTTATAGTTTGCTAAAATATTTACTTTATTAAATTTTTTTGGCTAAATATGTTAAAAGGGTTTTTGCTTTCAAACATTTGCATGCACAAAGTAACGACTTTATATTAGTAGTCTTACAAAGTCGGATCGTTACATCGAGGAGACGTTTGCTAGCTTGAGGTAAAGATTTCGCTGCAGTTGTGTATCGGCAAAAGTATGATGCTTAACCTTCTTTTAGTTTTATGTATTTTTAATTCTTTCAAAAAATCAAAAAACTCAATTCCATCCCTTCCTTTCAAATTGATGGCGTGTGAGTCCAAAAAATGGAAAGCCATTCAAAATTATCTGAAAAAATGTAGTATATCCCACCTAATTTTTAAACACAACTGGATTGATTACTGTTCAACTCCTCAATCTAATTGCATTTTCTTTATTACAGATTTAAAAGTGGACCCCACAATTCATTACAATTAAACACAAGTAAATGTAGTCAAATGGGGTCTACTCCTTTAAGATTACTATTCATTTATTACGTTCCCCTTGGATAAACATGCATGCCTTAATTTTTTTTATATAAGTCAAATATTAAATGTATCTTTCATCTTCAAAATAATTGTTGACTAATTTCCACCCACAATAAAACCACAAATATAAATAAAATTGATCAAACTTATAAAAGATCAAAATACACCAAACATATCCTTTAAAACGAATTTAAATGAAAGTGGACGGTTCATATTGAAGACTTTTTTTTCTTCATTCTTGTAGATTAATTTCATATATGAAGAATGCAAAGAATATGTTCTCTCATAGAACATTCATTCATAACAACATTTCAATTCTGAAGAAATAAAATGAAATAACAAAAAAAAAAAATAATAATAATAATTAAACCCTATAAAACATTAATTAAAATGGATTAAACCTTCAAGCTTTTGGTTTGTAAATAGCATTGAAAATAGAGTGTGAGTGGTACAACCGCGGCCAACTCTTTAACATGCTAAGCAACCAAAACGAGGAAAATAACTACTTGAAAAGAAACTAATTCAAATAATTAAGGGCTATTTTGTTTAAGGTTTCACTTTATGTCATGACCAATCGATGTTTGGAAATCAAATGTCCATAAATAATATTTTTGGAAATTATATACGGTTGTGTTTGATTCTACTTAAAATATTGAGCCTTTTACACAATAAATAGTAACTGCTTTTTATATGTCGTTAATACATAAATAGTGTGAGACTCCATTAATACATTATATATGAATTAATTTTTTTTTTTAAATTGATGAGCGTTCGGGTTTTAAATCCTATGTAACTAGCCACGATGGATTGAACCCATGAGCCCTTAGTACTTTGACCTTTTTTTTATATTCTCACTACCAACTAGCCCAACTCATTATGATTATTTATGAATTACTAATTTAGTAAATAACTCCAATTCAATTAATTGTATAATTAATCTAATTAATATAAAATATATGTATTGTTTAGCTAATTATGATTTACACATGGATATTTTTAATTGAATATTCAATTATGACAATGAAAAAATTTAAACAATAAATTAATTTGAAAATTAAACTGGATTTAATTCAAATTAAAGGATTAAAATTAATTAATAACTTAAATAAAAATCTGTAACTTTATTCTTAGCAACAGGAAGGACTAAGTATATGTTTTAATTTATCAGCTTATTATTTAATTAAGTCAAATAGAATGGGATAATATAATTGAATTTTGTTAATGTAGTACCTCAAAATCAAATAAATTTTAGATAACTTATTTGGTCATAAGATTAATTTAAAGATTTCAAATTTTAAATTAAACTCTAATTCATCAAATAGAAACTGATGTGTTAAAAAGGAGAAGAAGTCCTTAAGAAATGAGACGATGGAGAAGTTGATGTACAAAAAAATAATAATAATAAAAAAAAAAAATTCCTTACTTTTAAAAGGGTATCAAATACTCTTATACACTTGTCTAAAAAAGAATAAAACGAAAATTTCTTTTTAGTCTCTAGATTTCAAAATGAAACATATTTAATCTTTATATTTCAAAAGATTACAACTGGAAATTCAAATTTGATTTACAAGAGGAAAAAAAATATATGGGAATGGATAATTTTCATGTCACACATTTCAAATATTGTTCCAAACAAGAGGTTGTATATAAATACATTCTTCATTTCCAATGTTTATACACATCTCAATTTGGGTCAATCAAAATAGGCTCAAAATGGACCCCGAAGAGCTTGAAGCAAGAAAGTTTTTAGGATTACAAGTGCAACTTGGGCATTGCTTATCTCATATTTTACCGCAGGCAGACGAAAAATTATTGTGGCCATCCTACATTCCGCTTTTTGATCAACTCGTTTATGGGATCTCCTTGAACAATGGAGCTCAGGCAAGTGTAACAATATATAATTTATTTTTACTTTATTTTACTTATTAGAATGCAAAAAATGAGTTTTAATTTCATTATTTTGAATGCAGAAGTACTATCTTAATAAGCAGACCAACAGTAATCGAGTGTATATACCACCCAAATCACTCAATATAGCTTGGGGTCATGATCCCCGATACTGGAAATGGGAACTCCTTGAAGAGTGGGAGTATGATGTTTTAACCCCATATTTTATTTCTACATTCATTTTAAATTTTTTGTTGGAAACTAACCAAAAAATGATTACTAATTAATTCAAACCTTGTGTAGTAAGAGAGCGCTCCTGGCGGTACTTATAAGAGTAAATTGGTTTGATGTTCGTGGAACAGTGAAGGCATCTTTGCTGTCATCAAGAGTATTATATTTAGTAGCATTTGTGATATATTTCAATGAGGATGCCCATGGATGGCATGTTCCTGTGAATCTGGTACTGAAGAAGCCAAATGGGTGCAAGATAGAGAGCAAAGTAAGCATAGAGGGAAAGCCAAAAGGGGAATATTTCGAGGTAGATGCGGGCGAACTCATTCTCGATAACTGCGGATGTGGTGATAGCGGCATCATCGAGTTTGCCATGTATGAACATGGAAGTCATGAAAAACGTGGGCTGGTCATGAAAGGTGTTATTCTTCGATCAAAGGCCTCAGATGGCTGCCCCCATGCAAACGTCAAGTAGTTGTAATCTTTGATGACACAAATTCTCTCTTTCTAACTCTCGAACAATGAGAGACATACAACTACGTTTTATAAATAATATCAAATATATATAAATATAGTATATGTAATAATAGCATACAAACATAAATAATATACACCGTTTGCGTACTAGCAACACGGCCGGTTATCTTTTAAAAACACTTTTTGTTTTACATAAAGATGAATTGCAAGTATTGCATGCCAATGAAAAACATATTATCAAATAGGTACTATGTAGCTACTAATACATTATTTTATCTACAGACAACCAAACAAGAAAACTGAGTTAATCTAACCTCTACCTAACTGGATATAATTCGAGAAGGTAATTTAGAAAATTGACTTCTTCCATCGGAACGACGCTTGATCAATACAACTATTTTAAATTGACTTCTTCCATCGGAAAATTGACTTCTTCCGTCGAAAAATTATTATAACTAGAAAAAATATCAAACTATTTACAAATATAGAAGAATTTCACTTTTTTCTGTGATAGACCGCGATAGACCTAGATAAATATCTATTCGTGTCTACTCCCACAAGGTTTCCTGAGAAACTTGTTTCGTGGAGTTGAACTTAGGTTGATGTAGTTTTGATGCGAATGTGGTTCGATCTCTAGTACTTGATCCTCTGATTCTTTCTCAATTGAATGTGTATGCTTGTTGTATAGAAGCGGAATGTGTGGATGTTCTTGAAGTTGGAGTCTTAAAATAATGTTTATATTCCAAAGAGCTTCAGTCTTCAAGTTTGGTTCAACTTCAGGAGTTAGGGTCTTCTCATCGTAGGGAGAATACTCTCTAGGTTCTCTAAAGTGTAAATTTTTCTGAACCCCCACATATGAAGAGAACTTTTCTAAGAGTTCTCATGTGGGCTTTGTGGGCTTGGGCTTGGTTGGTCTATGGACCTGGCCCTTGGGCCCAACAAATTGTATTTGGGTCTTTATTGGCCTTTGGGCCAAATTATGGCTATTTTAGTACTCAATTGAATTTTATTCCAAATAATAATATCAAATTGAACCAAATTATTTTATTTAATCCAACAGTCAAGACAAAAACACGTGGCATCATCAAAATTTGTCAATTTATTTCCTCAATTTCAATTTGTGTGATTGGTCCCAAATTCAATAATTGTAATTTTGTCATTAATTTGAGAAATGACATGTCAATTTGTGATTGGACCAAAATTTTTCCATCAACAAACGCCCCCTTTTCGAGATGTGTGCACATGCATGAGTGGATAAATCTCGAAAAAGATAAAATTGGAATCAAAATATAAGTTATATGTCCTTGAGTTTGACTCTATTCAATGTGTTAGATTAATCAAGCTATGAATTTATTACATATGTTTGATTAAAATTTGGGATAAAATTTGGTATATGTCCAAATTTTAATTTGAAATAAATTTGAGATGTCACCTAAATTTAATTTGGCTTTGAGGAGAGAAACCTAAATTTGGATAATTTAAATTTGGCATAAAATTTGGAATATGGCCAAATATTAACTTGAGGTGAATTTGAGACTCTATCCCAATTTAATTTGGCTTTGAGAAAAGAACCGTAAATTTGGATAATTTTTAAATTTGAGATAAAATTTGGAATATGGCCAAAGTTTAACATGGGATCAATTTGAGGCTCTATGCCCAATTTAATTTGGCATCGAGGAAAGAACCCTAAATTTGGATAATTTAAATTTGGGGTAGATTTTGGAATATGACCAAAGTTTAACTTGAGGTAAATTTGAGACTCTATCCCCAATTTAATTTGGCTTTGAGGAGAGAACCTTAAAATTTGGATTATTTAAATTTGGGATAAATTTTGGAATATGGCCAAATTGGCCAAATTTTAACATAGGTAAATTTGAGGCTCTATGCCCAATAATAACTTCTTTAATTGTTTCTAGAGCTTGAGCACCACAAACTTGAACTTGAAGTTGAAGCATGCCAAAGTTAAACGGACTTAAACTTTGAGGATAGAGTGCACCAAACTCCAACTTGATGATAAAGCACACTAGACTTGAACAAACTTCAACTAGATTGAAGTTGACTTTGGAGATGGAGGCGAGCCGACGGAGGCACACCAATCGTATACTTGAAGATGGAGCGCAGCGAGACACACCGACCTTGTTTCTGAAGATGAAGCGGAGTGGAACCAAGCACACCGATCTCATACTAAAAGATGGAGTGAAGCTGCACTAACAAATTGAACATTAAGCAAAGCCGTGCCTATATTTAGTAGAGGAGGCAAAGCTACACAACATTTGGGAGGTGAAGCGAAGCTGCACCAACATTCTGGAGATGGAACAAAGTTGCACCAGCATTTTAGGGATGGAGCGAAGCTGCATCCGCATATTTGGAGATGGAACGAAGCTACATCAACATTTTGAAGATGGAGTTAAGCTACATCAACATTTTGGAGACTGAGAGAAGATGCACCAACATTTTAGAGATGGAACGAAGCTGCATCAGCATTCTGTAGATGAAGTAAAGATGCATCAAACAATGCCCACCTAGAGCTTCTTTCTTCTTACGAGGAATGAACATATTCAATTGGTTGTATTCCCCCCAATAGANTTTAGGCTCTTGCGATATGGAGTTTCCACATGTAAATTTCAGAAGCTGTTATTTCATCGTGGCTTTGGTCATCCTTTTCATTTGTAAGATTCGTAAATATGATGAGTTTTGGCTTCATCATCAAGGGATTTTCTGTATTTATGTCAACAAACAGCTTCCTTTTCATGCGTGAAGGGACACGACTGTGAATCTTTTCATCGTTGTTTTCTTCATGAAATGATTTTGCTTTCGAGACTTTCATCTTTCTTTCATGTTGATCATTTGTCATTTTGAAACAACGAAAAGCAGATGTTGAAAGTTGATCTTTTTTTGATATGGAGATGCTTGGTCTTTTGAAGGCTGAAGTTCGGGTGGACGTAGATGTTAAACATTGATCTTCTTCCTTTATCTTGGCCATACTCAATCTTTAGATAACTGAAGATCGAGTAGTTGAAGGCTTGATAAAATCAAAGAACCAATGAAGATCCTCACAAGCACTTGCGGTCTTTCTTAGAGATATGTCGAACAGTAAAGATGAATGGTGTTTCTTGAACAAGTATTTTCCACCGGCTAAATCTCAAAGGCTAAGAACGAAGATTAAAACATTCCGCCAACTTGAGGATGATCTACTATATGAGGCTTGGAAAACGTATAAAGATCTCTTGAGGAGGTGTCCTCAACATGGCTATTCGAATTGGTTGCAAATTCAACTCTTCTACAATAGATTGTCAAGCTCAACCAAATCCATTCTAGATACAACCGCCAAAGGCTCAATTTTCTCCAAGAATGCTCAAGAAGCCTATACCATACTAGAAGATTTGGCTACTACATCTTACAATTGGCCATGTGAACGACCTTCTCCAATCATTCCAAAAGCCACCAGACGGTATAAGGTGAATGAGGTAAGTTCTCTAAAAGCTCAATTGGCTTCTGATAAGCACTTGAAAAGTGCTTTCTATTCTCCCAAATTAAGGGAGTTTATATTAGATTTCACTTGTTTGCTAGTGGTTTTCAGGTTAAAACGAGGAAAATTAGAAGAAAAGACTAAAAGATCAAAACCGAGCAAGAATACCGCGAAAAAGAGCTGAAAAACCCAAAATGGCAGAAATTGGGGCAGCACCGCGATGCTTGAACGGCGGTGCCGTGGCACTAAAACCCGAGAGCTAACACTCAGATCGCAGCCCTAGCGTCGCGGCGTTGTCCCAGATTTTTCAATAGCGCCGCGGCGCCAGTTTTCCTTAAATGAAAAATTGTTATTTTTGGTAAATTTTTGGGCGGCCAAACTCCATAAATTGGGGGTTTCCAGCAGCTCTAGGCATCAAATCAAATCAAGGAAGTGCAGACCTAAAGAGGCACAAAAAAGGAGAGAATTGAGTGAGAGTTCAAAGAGTGAGTTAGTTGTAAGGAAGAGGAAAAGAGTTCAAGATAGTTGTGGTGCCCTTCGAATTCCGACGTAAGAGCCAAGGAGATCGTGACGGTGCTACCTCAATCAAAAGCCTCTTTTCAGTAGAGTTTCCCTTTCTTTACACTCTTTCTTTGTTTATTTTGCTTAAACATGTTGCTTCAAGCTATGAGTGGCTAAACTCTTTAGTTTTAGGGTTTTGATGATTTGTTTATGAAATTATGTTAATCTTGTAGACTTTCATGGTTTTGTTGGAATGATTATGCTTTTCATTGTTATTGTGTTTAATTCTTATGGATTGGCCATCTTCACATGTTAGGTTAGATGTATGATTGAGAGATTGTATGTTTAACTTGATCCATAACAATGAATTGTTGTTAATCTATCACGAGAGTAGTTAGGTTGACAATAAAAGTTGTTAAAGAGTATTTTTAATGCCATGTAATTTTGTATTGCTTTTACGAGATTAATAATCAATCTAGTTGCATGAGAAAGGGTTGTTTTTTAGAGAAAATAACTTGGAATTAAGTTTCTAGACTTAGGCATATGAATGACAATAAAATCCATGAAATCTATAATATTGCATGATGAAATAAACAAGGATTCATTACCCTAGAACTCTCTTTGACTCTTGTGTTTCTCACTTTAATACTTTCCTTATTTGATTTATATTTTCCATAACTCATAATTTTCAAATTCAATCCTCAAATAAAATTGATTCAACTCTAGAATAGCTAAGTAACTTAAACCTTCACAATTGGATCTCCAGTGGAACGATATTCGGACTTAACCGTCTTATATTATAACTTGACCCGTACACTTGTGGTTAACACTCAAAGTGCGCATCAGCTTCTCTCACTAATGCTTTATCTAAATTGTCTCAAGAAAGCCAAGCCCAAGCATGTCCACCATCCATAGCTTCCCTTGCGGCAATGACAAATCAACAAGAGCCAAGTGAGTTAGAGGTAGCCAATTATGTGGATAGAGGACAATACCGAGGTCAATAACAACTCCTAACCCACTATCACCCCAACTTGAGGAATCATGAGAATTTTTCATATCCAACAATAAGAATGTGTTGCAAACACCTCAAGGATTCAATGAAGCGGGGAATGCAAAGACATCATCATTGGCGGACATAGTGCTTGACTTTGTCAAAGAGTCAAGATCAAGGACAATCACATTGGAGAATTCGTTCCAAGCTATTGCAAGCACCGTTCAAAGCCAAGGTAAGGCAATTCAAAGCTTGGAGGTTCAACTTAGTCAAATGGCCACATCTCTTCACACAATGCAAAAAGGTAAATTTCCAAGTTGTTTGGAGAAGAACCTCAAGGAGGAATGCAATGCCATAACCCTAAGGAGTGGCAAGGAGTTGAACAAGCACTTCATGACAGAAGATGATGAGCTTCCACAAGAAAAGGATGAAGCCATCATAGAGGATGCTCCAATACAAAAAGAGAATGCACCTAAGGAAAATGAGAAAACACATAACAACATAGAGAGTACTTCTAACTCTACTTCTTTTATCCCTAACACTTTACCATTTCCTTAAAGATTTCAAAAGAAAAAGATTGATGCTCAATTTTCTGAATTTTTAGACATATTCAAAAAGGTTTGAAATTAACCTTCCTTTTGTAGAGGCATTAGAACAAATACCTAAGTATGCCAGGTTCATGAAGGAGGTGTCGTCTAAGAAGAAGAGGTATGGAGATTACGAAACAATTGCACTAACCGAAGAATGTAGCACGACACTACAAAGGAAATTGCCTCCAAAATTAAAAGATCCAAGGAGTTTCTCTATCCCTTGTCTTTTAGGCAATAATTTGGTTACTAAAGGCTTTGTGATCTTGGACCTTCCATTAACTTAATGCCTTTATCCATGTTTAGGAAGCTCAATGGTGGAGAGGTGCAACCAACTACCATATCCTTGCTTTTGGCCGATCGATCATTTGTGAATCCTTACGGCATTGTGGAGCATGTATTGGTCAAGGTGGGCAAGTTTATCTTCCTGGTGGTTTTTGTAATACTAGACATGGAAGAAGATGCCGAAGTCCCCATAATTCTTGGGAGACCTTTCTTCGCCACCAAAAGAGCCCTCATCGATGTGCAAGATGGAAAGCTCACATTCCGCCTTAACGATGAGGAGGTAACATTCGACATCTATAAAGCTCTTAAGCATTCGGATGTAAAAAGGTATAAGCATCATGAGCCAAGCACAAAGGTAACATCGCCTCCCTCTTCTAGTAAGAACTCTATGCATGATGATCCTTTTTTGAATGGTAAGACTAATGGCATGCTTGATGTTAAATTAGAAAATCTTATGAAGCATGTTTCTAGTTGTGATAATGCTCCTAGTTCTTCTTGCATGCCTCCAGAACCTATAATGAATTATGAACAAATCATGGAGAAGTATGTTAAAAATGAAGTGGTGATTTCGGTAAATTTCATAATGATGACTCCCTAATGATGCTTAATTACATTAGAAAAGATGATGTCCAACTTGACAATGAATTGTTGACCAACCTACTAAATGTTAATGAATATGTTTGTGACTGTCAATGTGGGCGAAAACTAAACATTCTAAGTGATTCAAAGCATGGGATGGAGAAATCACCTTGGGATCCACCGTGACTTATGAGCCCTGTCTAATTAAAACACGTTAAACCAAACGCTTGTTAGAAGGCACATAGGTATTATAATCCGAGCCGCCCGCAATGCCTTCTCCAAGTCCCTGAGCATTGGGGTCCCATTTTCGTATCCAGGTTACCCATCTGCCTTCTACATTGGGGTCCTTCAGCATTGGGTACCTTTTCTATATTCCGGCTACCCCTTGCCCTTCTCCAAGTCCCTGAGCCTCGAGTGCCTTCTCAAAGTTTTATAAAACACAATATGTTTTGGATACATTATATCTTGAACTCTGATAACTTGTAGAAATACAAGTTATTATAGTCACTATTTGATTTAATTAGAGTAACTTTGGAGCTAAAATGCATGATTTTGGTAGTTGAATGATGAAAAATGTATCACCATGCGTTGGCACTATTTACAAAAGAAAATACTTGAAAGACGATGAGCTTTTCTGTTCCTAATGCAGGATTAAGAAGAAAAAAGAAGTGCAAACAACCAAGTACGAAGAGACGAAGCTGCTGCGAGAACAAGTGGAAACCCATGCGTCGAGCCTATGCGTTGAGACCATGCGTCGAGAAAGAATCAGACGCATGCTCAAACAGCTGTCATGTCATTATGAAAAAGGAAAACACCCAATCAGATCATGGCAGAACAAATAGGCTGACAATCTGAAAAGCCTATGCAGCGTGGCTGAAATTTAATGCAAAGGTGTTAGGTCATCATGACATCAACTTTTTGACGCCTATAAATAACCCAAAAGCTTCTCCAAGGAGAGAAAGGAGGGACCAGTTCAAGAGGCGAAAGCTCTACACTATTTCTCCCTCACCATAACCAGCCTCCATTTCGAGCTCTTCTGAGAGAAGGATTTTGAGCACCTTTAGAGTCGTCTCCCAGAGAGTGAGTGAGAATCTTCAACCTATGGAATCTATGTATTAGATAGTAACCATCTCAAGCCTCCATGAAGCAAGAAGTTGCCAGTGGTGGCTTGACATCTTCCATTTCTGTTTATTTTCCATTTCCCTCCTTCTTGCTTATAATTTGTTAATGACATCTGTGAGAATGATTTATTTTCTTAATATGAGTTCGATTGACTATTATCTTCCATCTATTTCCGTATTAAACACCTTACACCATGTTTGAATGCTAAATGAGTTAGATGTTAAAAGTTAGTTTTTCTTGAGCAATTCTGAGTATATTACATCTTGATTAATGCATATCTTTAGCTTGCATAACTTTGTCTGACAAACAAAAGTAGTAAGCATGATTGTCGAGCTTGAGAGAATGGACAGTTAATCTTTAGCATTTATTAAGACTATGAGTTGCAGAGATGTAGTTCATCTTTTGCCAACGCAAACTTACCATGCGTCTTAGAGATAAGATTAATGTGGCGTCGAAACATCGAGAGATGGATTCACAAACGCAGTTTATAGGTATGTAATTGTACTAAGAACGCTTAGGTAACAACTAGCTCTTGCGTTAACTCTACTTCTATCGCATGGTTCCATTCATTCTCAACGCATGTTATCTGACACTAAATGACATATGACTAACCATCGCCGCATCCACCTCATTGTTAGTATAGGAAATTCTTTTCATTCTTTATAGTTTTAGACACATACAAACAGCAAATGCACATATTACATGTATAGTTCACCGCATAGTCAAACATCTAATCTCAACGCCTAGTTATTACAATTCCCTGCCTTCGACCTGGACTCTCTAGGAAACCTATAAATACTCATACTTGGGTTTTTATAGAAAAACTTGCTTAATCATGATCACTTAGAGTAATTCTCGACGCATCCTTGTACGGAAATGATAAATCTAGTCTTGTGCAAATGGCTAAGAAACTCAATTTAATTCGAATAGAAAATTACATGAACAAGTTTTTGGCGTCGTTGCCGGGGATTTGAATTAATTTAGGCTTTGATATTATTTCTTGATCTATGCAAAAATCTCTATCTCGGGAAGTACTGAGCGTTTTGCTGAAGACGTATCTGACAGTTTATGAGCAAGGAAGAACAGCCTTCGTTCATTTCTGACCCTGAGATCGAGAGAACCTTTCGAAAAAGAAACAAAACTCATCAAAGGCAGAAAACAACTTTGCAAATAGAAGAAAAGGGAAAATCAAGCCAACCAGCCTTTAAGAGCCAACAGCAATTAGGCTGACATCAGACAACGAAGGAACAATGCGCTAGCCCAAATTTTCGAAAAGTGGACACTGCGGCGATAGTCTCAAATTTTCTTCAGAAGAATATATTCACGAGATTTGGAACGCCGAGAGCCCTTATTAGTGATGAAGGAAAATTAAAAACAAGATGGTCTGGTCCCTTCGTGATCAAGGAAATCTTTCCTCATGGTGCCATAGAGCTGATGAATAAAGACGGCACCAACGCATTCAAAGTTAATGGTCAACGCGTGAAGCCATATTATAGAGACGGCCTGGAACGCGATAAAGTAACCATTGACCTAGCAAAGATCGAATGAGGAAAGATGGACGCGCCCTGCGTTGACAACAAGCACTTATATCCTAGGGACGCATCATAACTTTTGTACCCTCTTAACGCATTGTTTCATTTCTCCCTTTATTTTCGTCATTTTATTTGATTTAATTTTATTTTTATTTTTAGTTTATTTCTAATTTATTTTGATTTATTTTATTTTATTTTATTTTAGCGTATTTTTATTTGCGTTGAAAAACTTTTGTTTGGTGCTATCTATTATCTTGCGTTGAGCGAAAACTAAACTCTCAATTTCAAGGCGTCGACATCTAAAACGATGCGATACGATTATCTCAATGCCTAGAGGGGAATCTGAAGCGATTCTGTTAGATCGCTCAGATCAAGAATTCAAAAAGGCTGACGGTGCTTAAGCTGGCTAATATCGACGGATGTCAGACCATTTAATGCAGCTATGATGTCACGCATCGAGCCGATAACCCACGCGCTCAGCCTAAACCCTTTATAAACCCCTCTTCACCCATTTTCCAAGTTACGCTTCCATATCTCTCCGAATTCTCAGATTTTCGGGGCAATTTCCGGTCTGTTTGAAAAACTCTTCCGATTCTCACCCATTTTTCTCTCTTTTCACCGATACCATTTCCATGGCTTCCCAGCAACCCACTTCCTCCAAAAGCCCTAAACCTATGGCCGCATCCTCGAGGCATGGTAGTCAGAATCTGTTCACCCTAACAGTTCTGAGTGGGACGTGACATCATCCCCATCATCTAGTCTTTAGCATTTATTAAGACTAGATGAGTTGTAGAGATGTAGTTCATCTTTTTCCAATGCAAACTTACCATGCGGAGAGGTATGGAAGGTATATAATTGTACTTAGAAAGCTTAGGTAACAACTAGCTCTTGCGTTAACTCTACTTCTATCGCATGGTTCCTTTCATTCTCAACGCATGTTATCTGACACTAAATGACATGACTAACCATCACTGCGTCCACCTCATTGTTAGTATAGCAAATTCTTTTCATTCTTTATGTATAGTTTTAGATACATACAAACAGCAAATGCACATATTACATGTATAGTTCACCGCATAGTCAAGCATCTAATCTCAACGCCTAGTTATTACAATTCCCTGCGTTCGACCCTAGACTCACCAGGAAACCTATAAATGCTTATACTTGGGTTTTTATAGGAAAACTTGCTTAATCATGATCACTTAGAGTAATTCTCGACGCATCCTTGTACGGAAATGATAAATCTATTCTTGTGCAAATGGCTAAGAAACTCAATTTAATTCAAATAGAAAATTACACGAACAAACTTGTAGCTAACAGTTTCCAAATGTAATATCAACCAGCATGCTAAACTCAATTTCAAGTTTTAATAATATACAACATGCCTTTCAAGCAAGTTTACTTCCACATCTTTCATGAAATCAAATAACACCAAACAATGTTTTTCAGTAAAATCATGAAACATCACATATTATCAATCACCATGCGTTTACAAACTTATAACAAATCACCAACATATTCAAATGCTGTTCAAATAAAATGCATGCACCATTCATTGAAAACTCATGAAATCATATTCATTAACCAACGATATTAACTATAGAGAACTCATTTATATTTTGAAAGAACGTAGGTGTTACTCACCATATACTTGTTCAAGAATATTTCCTCCTTCTACCCGCTATTTCCTCTTTCCCGAGCTTCTTGGACGCAGCGTTCTAACTCTGGAACGCAAGGTTGATTTTCCTCTGTCAGCTTGGTTGGACGCAACCCTGCCCTTGAACGCAAGGTTGATGACTAATGCAAGGTGCAGCCTTAATCTTCTTTCTTCTCTTTTGGATGCGTCGACTTCTCTTGGACGCAAGGTCCAACTTGAATGCATTGTGTCACACCCCTTCCCGAACTACCCTCCTGTAGCCCGAGATGTAGCATGAGGACAGCAGTCATTGACCCTATTATCGACTTCCACTGTCAAACTTCCTTTATGCCCATTTAACCACACTTACTAGGACGACGATACCATTAACTCTTGACAAACCTCTACTTCGATCGGCAATGGGAACTGTCATGCTACCTGGAAAATGGAAAACATATAAAAGGATGAGCTAAAAGCCCAGTGAGTGACCAATTTTGTAAAACTATCTTTAATTCAAAAGCAGACATGTTATCATCATTATATCACAAAATACTTAATTCAAGTCATCATTTCTATAAAATCATACTTTTCAACTTCTTAATCAAATCACATATGTTCATGCCAGAATGGTCGTACACGAATCAATTCGTTCATAAAATTTTTCCTTAGTCAGGGCGGAGCAAGACTTAACGCACCCGACGTCGAAAAGATCCTTAGTTGAGGCGGAGTAAAACCCAACGCACTCAACGTCGAAAACAACCTTAGTTGGGGCAGAGCAAAACTCAACACACCCAACGTCATAACCTCTATGTGCACATAGGAATATCGCGGGTTGCCCAAGTACCTTCTACAAGTCCTTCAGTACTAGGTCTCGAGGAAACTCACATGCCTTCTCATGTCCTTCAGCATTGAGCCTCCTCTAAAACATTTTAGAACCAGTATTTTACGAAAAAATTTCACATGAAAATCTTTCATAAAAATCAGATATTTCACGATATACAACATTTCATAACATTCCTTTCAACATCTTACAGAAAACAAATAAAACATGTCTTGTAAACAATAACATCAAACATCATGCTTTTCAAGAAAACAGTTCTTCTCAAGCCATATTTCATAAGAAAACCAAACTAAACATTTTTAATAAACTTCATTTGCAAACAAAGAAAGTGTCACTCGCAAAACACTTTAAGGATAGTTTCTCCTCTTTCCCGCTATTTTCTCTTTCTCGAGCTTCTTGGATGCAGCGTTCTAACCACGGAACGCAAGGCCTTATATTCCTCTGGCAGCTCGGTTGGTCGCAACCCTGCCCTTGGACGCAAGGTTGATAGCTAACGCGAGGTGCATCACAACTCTTTCTTACTTCTCTTTTTGGATGCACCGACCGCGGAAGGTCCAACTTGGACGCATCGTTCACCTTGAAACTTAAACTCAAGGCTGACCCTTTTAGACGCAAGACAACTTCTTTAACACAAGATATAGCTAAGTTGTCAAGAATATCTTCTCTCTTGACCGCAGACTTCTATTACGGACTCAAGGATTCCTCCTTTCTGCCTTCTCCCTTTCTTTTCTCTCAAGAATTCTTACTTCAGCATCATTCATCGCTCCTTTTTCCTCAAGCTCCTATTTATAGCTTTGGAGTGAAGGGCTGGTCATACTACTTCTCCTCTCTTTTTGCCATTTGCTTGCCACATGTCAAGCTGCATGCTTAACCAATCATGCATTTATCCAAGCGTCACCTTGCATGAAATACTTAACATACTTTCTTACACTTCCCGCTTGTAAGGTGTAAAGTTTATATGAAGTGTCACACCCCCTCCCTGATTACCTACTTAACCTGGAAGGAGATGTGAAGACAATAAACATCACCCCTCTTGTGACGCATATTGTCCCATCTTACATAACTTCCTGTATAAACATTTCATACATATACTTTCTCATAGCCCACTCGTAAACTACTAAATCTACATGCCACCAATGTTAAGTTATTTACACGTACAACAACGAGAAAATAAACTGGTTTTGGGAACTCGAAGCTTAAGCAGAGCGAGTTGGCGTAGGCAATGCACCAGGAACGTCCTTGCTACCTGGAGGGGAAAGAAATCTTGAAAACATAAGCCAATAGCTCAGTGAGTGACTAATTTAATAAAACTAATTTTGTATAAAAGCCTTCAAGCTTTAAACAATTTCTGGCATCATGAGTAAAACATAGAATCATATCATTTCCATTTATTAAATCACGTTTAAATACCCTTATAAAATCATATGTGGTTTTTAAAGCATTCGTAAGAAAAACAGTATGGTTACAATACTTTTCCCTTAGTTGAGGCGGAGCAAAACTCAACGCCCCAACGTCGAAAACAAATAAGGCTCGATGTGGAGCAAAACTCAACGCACCAGCATATAACCTCTATGTGCACATAGGAACATGGCGGGTTGCCCAAGTACCTTCTCCATGTCCATCAGTACTGGGTCTTGGGGAAACTCACATGCCTTCTCAACGTCCCTCAGCATTGAGCCTCCTCTAAAACATTTTCCTTAAAAGAAGCAACACTTTATACAAACAAATCGTATGCAAATCATTCTTAAGAACACAGGGCAACTATTATATCAGTAACATTTCATAAACATACTTTTCAATAACTTTAAGAACATAAAGTATGCTTCATAAATCATTTGATCACAAAATCGTATTCCACTGGAAAACTGAACTAACATATACAACAAAATTGATTTAAAGTAAGAAAAGTGTCACTCACAACTCCTTTCTAGGCCTTGAACGGATTATACGCCTTTCTTATCTTCTCTTAGCCTGAAAATACACATTTCTTGTGTTAGGCTTTTTCCTAAACTTCCTTTCCATAACCATCCAAACTTAAATCATTCATATTTGATCAATATAACCTTAATGAGCGAGTTTCAACTCTACTAGCGAGACCACTAGCGATACTGGATTTCACTACACGTCACTAGCGATACCAGGGTGAGCAAGACTAGCGATACTCACCTGATCAGTGATATCCAGCGAGACCCAGCGAGAATTGTGAGATGCAAGGCTTCTAGCAACACCTGCGTTACCCGTCTCACTTCTCATGCTTAAACTTTAGCGTTACTTATGTTCCACAGCTTCTGCCTTCCCTGTTTTCTTTTTGTTCTTCACTGCTGTTGATTAAAAGTTATAGTTCCAGCAAAAATTAGAACTTCTTTCCTTCTACAAACTTGTAGAGAAATATGTCTTCTAGCTTACCTCAAATTTTTGTAGCTTAACTCGTTCTCGTTCGTCAGATATTGCAAGATTTCTCCACACTACTACAGATTGCATAGAAATTCCTTATCAATCACTTCCAGCTGAAAGTTTACATGTTTCTAATCCATTTCAACTCAAACATCCTTCATAAAAGTTATTCAGAATTGAGTTAGCTTACTAACCTTAAAATTTTAGCCTTAGACTCGATCTCTTCGATTTGTTTTACTCCAAACATCTGATACTGTTTGGCTTATGCATCCGCTAATATCGTGCTGTTCCAGCTTAGATTTTGATATCAAAACGAGTAAAATTCTATCCGAAATCCACAAGAACACCTTCTTCTTCTTTTCTTGTAGTTTATATGAGAAATGTAACCGACTTAAGTTCTTGAAAATGTCTAAAAATGATTAATTATTCAAGCTACTCACCTATATATACATTGCCGACTTAACTTTCTGGTGCAGGCTGGCGCACGGGGTTTCCCTTCTTAATTCAAGGTAAGGCGTTCAACGCAGCCTACCCTCAACGCCCTTAACAAACGGCCACCCTCAATGCCTCCTCCTTTCGACGCATACAACTCAGTCATTCACACCACTATCTTCCCCACATCGAGACTACTATCTTCGACACAAAGTGACTTCAATGCAACAAAGTGACTTCAGCGCTTGGCTTTACCAACGCATGGTGGTT
Organism: Citrullus colocynthis; assembly: GCA_031780015.1. NCBI lineage: Eukaryota > Viridiplantae > Streptophyta > Magnoliopsida > Cucurbitales > Cucurbitaceae > Citrullus > Citrullus colocynthis. The sequence continues at coordinate 186,670 of QLSR01000200.1, forward strand.
CAAGCATATTTCTTCCCCCGCTAATGATCACTTATCCTCCAACACGGGTAGCTACTTCAACTCACAACCCTTCGTGATTCCATCAGCAACGCATGGCCACTCAAAGAGTTCAACTTTTCTCTTCATTCACCAACGCATAGTCTTGGCCAACACTTAGCCAAAATTTTGCTCTCATTCTCGGCTACTTCTCCTCTAACAACGCATGGTCACATTTCAATTGCCTTGCCCCAAGACTTAGTAATAGGAACGAATGCTTACATGAAGCCACCTAGCCTTTATAAGCTTATCTTATACGTCCAACATATTCCAATATACAAACTATTCATTCAATCATACTGCCCCTATGCTTTCACTGAATGTCCTTTAAGGTTTTAGCTTCATTACTTCTTTACTCTTCGCCATAATACCTTTGAACCCATTTCTCCACTGCTTACTACTAGGCGTCAATGTCCCAAACGCACACTACAACCTTACCGTATCGTACCATGCGTCCAACTTTCTTCCCTTTAAGCTCTTGGTTACATCTTATGCGTTTACCCGAAATCAAAGTTATATTTCCATTTACCATGGAATTGAGCTCCTCAACGCATAGCGCATAGCAATCCTTCGATCATAATTACATTAAACACTAAATGTCCTTATTTTTGGCATAGACTTCTTTATCAACACCAAAATCCTAACTAACGCATAATAAACCTTCAATGCATGCTGCTCATGCCTTAAGGTTCTTTGGTTTCTTTTTTCTTTCTAGCTTAACACCTTCCAAAAACTAATCTCATAACTTGTTAATTTCCAAGACTAAATGTGAGCCATGCGTTTCCTCTTTTTCCTAATTCTCGTTTCCTTTTCAAAATTCAATATCAAATTCCCTCCAAATTAAAGTACCACGGTTCAACGCTTTACCATCTATGCATTAACCGGACCATGCTAAAAAATACATCTAAAATTTTAACTAATTCCCAAACTATGCCTTCAGTCTTTCATTCTCACTCTTAGTGCAATATCCATTTTTTTCCTAATATTATGCATTCAACTAGTATTACTTCTTTTCTTACTAGCCATCTTAAGAATCTGAGTTAGGGTCTTACACATCACCTATCTTTGGACGCGGCGTTCACTTTGAACGTTGAGTTCGTCTTAAACGCAAGGCTGATCCTCCTTCGACGCAAGACAACTTCTTTAACACAAGATAGCTAAGTTGTCAAGAATACCTTCTCTCTTGGCCGCAGACTCCTACTACGGACACAAGGATTCCTCCTTTATGCCTTCTTTCTCCCATTTCTCTCAAGGATTCTTACTTCAGCATCATCAGTCACTACTTTTCCCTCAAGGTCCTATTTATAGCTTTGGAATAAAGGGTTTGTTATACTACTTCTCTCTTTTTGCCACTTGTTTGCCACATGTCACGCTGCACACTTAACCAACCATGTATTTATCCAAGCCTCACCTTACATGCAATACTTAACATGCCTTCTAACACCTCCTACTTATAAGGTGTCAAGTTTACATGAAGCCACCTAGCCTTCATGAAGCCACCTAGCCTTTATAAGTTTATCTTATGCGTCCAACATATTCCAATATACAAACTATTCATTCAATCATACTGCCCTATGCGTCCATTGAATTTCCTTTAAGGTTTTAGCTTCATTACTTAGTTCCTTTACTCTCTGCCATAATACCTTTGAACCCGTTTCTCCACCGCATACTACTAGGCATCAATGTCCCAAACACACACTACTATGTGTTTGTACCTTAGCGCATCATACCATGCATCCAACTTTCTTCCCTTATATCAAGTCTTAACTACAAATCCTTCTCTTGTGTGATCACACATCCAACATATGATTTACCTTTGGTAACCAAATCCAACTCAAAGTCACCCTTTATGCGTTTGTACTATTTGCGTTCACATTTACTTCGTTCTGCGTCCATGATCTTCCTCCTATCCTTGAGGATTCCTTGATTATCCCTCTATGCGTTCTTGTACATGTAATCCAAGGTTATTCATTTAACTTTTTCCTTGTACTAAAATATTTATCTGATGATAAATTAGTATGCGTCCACCTCTTGCTCCAGTCTTTAAGCTTACTTCTCCACCTTCCACTTTATCCAACAATCGAGAACACCCCTTGCTAGTAGTTTATGCATTACTCAGTTTGCTATAATATTCTTTCCCCGGTTCCTCTTTATATATTTATCCTTCCTTTTCGAGACTTGGATCTCTTTCCAATACTCCACAACATAACTTTATTCCCTTTTGTTTATGGGTCTTACCTTCGCCAATGTTTACATCTTCTTCATAATTACCTCCTACGCGTTTTACTTCTTTCCCTTTAAGCTCTTGGATTACTTCCTATGCGTTCACCTTTTATCAAGCGTTACCTGAGTCCTGACCATGCGTCCAACATGGCCTCTTACTTCTTTTCTTTATAGGCTCTTCAACGCATCGATTTTTAAAAGTAGAGTGTGACAAACCCAATTTTACTTCTTTCGTTATTTTTCTTTTTTATTTTATTTTCCATAAATCTTTGAGTCACTCATATGCTTTATTAATTTTCAGAATCTTGGTTCATCACAAAAAGTACTCTTATACCAAACCTGTTTGGTGGCTTCCCGCTTGCTCCCAAGCTTGTTCTTTCTTTGTTTGATGTTCTTATGCATTGGGGATAATTAATGATTCTAAGTTTGGGGTGGGAGGTGTCACTTGTACTTTTGTATGTTTTCTTATCCTGCTATGCATNTCTCTTTCTCGAGCTTCTTGGATGCAGCGTTCTAACCACGGAACGCAAGGCCTTATATTCCTCTGGCAGCTCGGTTGGTCGCAACCCTGCCCTTGGACGCAAGGTTGATAGCTAACGCGAGGTGCATCACAACTCTTTCTTACTTCTCTTTTTGGATGCACCGACCGCGGAAGGTCCAACTTGGACGCATCGTTCACCTTGAAACTTAAACTCAAGGCTGACCCTTTTAGACGCAAGACAACTTCTTTAACACAAGATATAGCTAAGTTGTCAAGAATATCTTCTCTCTTGACCGCAGACTTCTATTACGGACTCAAGGATTCCTCCTTTCTGCCTTCTCCCTTTCTTTTCTCTCAAGAATTCTTACTTCAGCATCATTCATCGCTCCTTTTTCCTCAAGCTCCTATTTATAGCTTTGGAGTGAAGGGCTGGTCATACTACTTCTCCTCTCTTTTTGCCATTTGCTTGCCACATGTCAAGCTGCATGCTTAACCAATCATGCATTTATCCAAGCGTCACCTTGCATGAAATACTTAACATACTTTCTTACACTTCCCGCTTGTAAGGTGTAAAGTTTATATGAAGTGTCACACCCCCTCCCTGATTACCTACTTAACCTGGAAGGAGATGTGAAGACAATAAACATCACCCCTCTTGTGACGCATATTGTCCCATCTTACATAACTTCCTGTATAAACATTTCATACATATACTTTCTCATAGCCCACTCGTAAACTACTAAATCTACATGCCACCAATGTTAAGTTATTTACACGTACAACAACGAGAAAATAAACTGGTTTTGGGAACTCGAAGCTTAAGCAGAGCGAGTTGGCGTAGGCAATGCACCAGGAACGTCCTTGCTACCTGGAGGGGAAAGAAATCTTGAAAACATAAGCCAATAGCTCAGTGAGTGACTAATTTAATAAAACTAATTTTGTATAAAAGCCTTCAAGCTTTAAACAATTTCTGGCATCATGAGTAAAACATAGAATCATATCATTTCCATTTATTAAATCACGTTTAAATACCCTTATAAAATCATATGTGGTTTTTAAAGCATTCGTAAGAAAAACAGTATGGTTACAATACTTTTCCCTTAGTTGAGGCGGAGCAAAACTCAACGCCCCAACGTCGAAAACAAATAAGGCTCGATGTGGAGCAAAACTCAACGCACCAGCATATAACCTCTATGTGCACATAGGAACATGGCGGGTTGCCCAAGTACCTTCTCCATGTCCATCAGTACTGGGTCTTGGGGAAACTCACATGCCTTCTCAACGTCCCTCAGCATTGAGCCTCCTCTAAAACATTTTCCTTAAAAGAAGCAACACTTTATACAAACAAATCGTATGCAAATCATTCTTAAGAACACAGGGCAACTATTATATCAGTAACATTTCATAAACATACTTTTCAATAACTTTAAGAACATAAAGTATGCTTCATAAATCATTTGATCACAAAATCGTATTCCACTGGAAAACTGAACTAACATATACAACAAAATTGATTTAAAGTAAGAAAAGTGTCACTCACAACTCCTTTCTAGGCCTTGAACGGATTATACGCCTTTCTTATCTTCTCTTAGCCTGAAAATACACATTTCTTGTGTTAGGCTTTTTCCTAAACTTCCTTTCCATAACCATCCAAACTTAAATCATTCATATTTGATCAATATAACCTTAATGAGCGAGTTTCAACTCTACTAGCGAGACCACTAGCGATACTGGATTTCACTACACGTCACTAGCGATACCAGGGTGAGCAAGACTAGCGATACTCACCTGATCAGTGATATCCAGCGAGACCCAGCGAGAATTGTGAGATGCAAGGCTTCTAGCAACACCTGCGTTACCCGTCTCACTTCTCATGCTTAAACTTTAGCGTTACTTATGTTCCACAGCTTCTGCCTTCCCTGTTTTCTTTTTGTTCTTCACTGCTGTTGATTAAAAGTTATAGTTCCAGCAAAAATTAGAACTTCTTTCCTTCTACAAACTTGTAGAGAAATATGTCTTCTAGCTTACCTCAAATTTTTGTAGCTTAACTCGTTCTCGTTCGTCAGATATTGCAAGATTTCTCCACACTACTACAGATTGCATAGAAATTCCTTATCAATCACTTCCAGCTGAAAGTTTACATGTTTCTAATCCATTTCAACTCAAACATCCTTCATAAAAGTTATTCAGAATTGAGTTAGCTTACTAACCTTAAAATTTTAGCCTTAGACTCGATCTCTTCGATTTGTTTTACTCCAAACATCTGATACTGTTTGGCTTATGCATCCGCTAATATCGTGCTGTTCCAGCTTAGATTTTGATATCAAAACGAGTAAAATTCTATCCGAAATCCACAAGAACACCTTCTTCTTCTTTTCTTGTAGTTTATATGAGAAATGTAACCGACTTAAGTTCTTGAAAATGTCTAAAAATGATTAATTATTCAAGCTACTCACCTATATATACATTGCCGACTTAACTTTCTGGTGCAGGCTGGCGCACGGGGTTTCCCTTCTTAATTCAAGGTAAGGCGTTCAACGCAGCCTACCCTCAACGCCCTTAACAAACGGCCACCCTCAATGCCTCCTCCTTTCGACGCATACAACTCAGTCATTCACACCACTATCTTCCCCACATCGAGACTACTATCTTCGACACAAAGTGACTTCAATGCAACAAAGTGACTTCAGCGCTTGGCTTTACCAACGCATGGTGGTTCAAGCATATTTCTTCCCCCGCTAATGATCACTTATCCTCCAACACGGGTAGCTACTTCAACTCACAACCCTTCGTGATTCCATCAGCAACGCATGGCCACTCAAAGAGTTCAACTTTTCTCTTCATTCACCAACGCATAGTCTTGGCCAACACTTAGCCAAAATTTTGCTCTCATTCTCGGCTACTTCTCCTCTAACAACGCATGGTCACATTTCAATTGCCTTGCCCCAAGACTTAGTAATAGGAACGAATGCTTACATGAAGCCACCTAGCCTTTATAAGCTTATCTTATACGTCCAACATATTCCAATATACAAACTATTCATTCAATCATACTGCCCCTATGCTTTCACTGAATGTCCTTTAAGGTTTTAGCTTCATTACTTCTTTACTCTTCGCCATAATACCTTTGAACCCATTTCTCCACTGCTTACTACTAGGCGTCAATGTCCCAAACGCACACTACAACCTTACCGTATCGTACCATGCGTCCAACTTTCTTCCCTTTAAGCTCTTGGTTACATCTTATGCGTTTACCCGAAATCAAAGTTATATTTCCATTTACCATGGAATTGAGCTCCTCAACGCATAGCGCATAGCAATCCTTCGATCATAATTACATTAAACACTAAATGTCCTTATTTTTGGCATAGACTTCTTTATCAACACCAAAATCCTAACTAACGCATAATAAACCTTCAATGCATGCTGCTCATGCCTTAAGGTTCTTTGGTTTCTTTTTTCTTTCTAGCTTAACACCTTCCAAAAACTAATCTCATAACTTGTTAATTTCCAAGACTAAATGTGAGCCATGCGTTTCCTCTTTTTCCTAATTCTCGTTTCCTTTTCAAAATTCAATATCAAATTCCCTCCAAATTAAAGTACCACGGTTCAACGCTTTACCATCTATGCATTAACCGGACCATGCTAAAAAATACATCTAAAATTTTAACTAATTCCCAAACTATGCCTTCAGTCTTTCATTCTCACTCTTAGTGCAATATCCATTTTTTTCCTAATATTATGCATTCAACTAGTATTACTTCTTTTCTTACTAGCCATCTTAAGAATCTGAGTTAGGGTCTTACACATCACCTATCTTTGGACGCGGCGTTCACTTTGAACGTTGAGTTCGTCTTAAACGCAAGGCTGATCCTCCTTCGACGCAAGACAACTTCTTTAACACAAGATAGCTAAGTTGTCAAGAATACCTTCTCTCTTGGCCGCAGACTCCTACTACGGACACAAGGATTCCTCCTTTATGCCTTCTTTCTCCCATTTCTCTCAAGGATTCTTACTTCAGCATCATCAGTCACTACTTTTCCCTCAAGGTCCTATTTATAGCTTTGGAATAAAGGGTTTGTTATACTACTTCTCTCTTTTTGCCACTTGTTTGCCACATGTCACGCTGCACACTTAACCAACCATGTATTTATCCAAGCCTCACCTTACATGCAATACTTAACATGCCTTCTAACACCTCCTACTTATAAGGTGTCAAGTTTACATGAAGCCACCTAGCCTTCATGAAGCCACCTAGCCTTTATAAGTTTATCTTATGCGTCCAACATATTCCAATATACAAACTATTCATTCAATCATACTGCCCTATGCGTCCATTGAATTTCCTTTAAGGTTTTAGCTTCATTACTTAGTTCCTTTACTCTCTGCCATAATACCTTTGAACCCGTTTCTCCACCGCATACTACTAGGCATCAATGTCCCAAACACACACTACTATGTGTTTGTACCTTAGCGCATCATACCATGCATCCAACTTTCTTCCCTTATATCAAGTCTTAACTACAAATCCTTCTCTTGTGTGATCACACATCCAACATATGATTTACCTTTGGTAACCAAATCCAACTCAAAGTCACCCTTTATGCGTTTGTACTATTTGCGTTCACATTTACTTCGTTCTGCGTCCATGATCTTCCTCCTATCCTTGAGGATTCCTTGATTATCCCTCTATGCGTTCTTGTACATGTAATCCAAGGTTATTCATTTAACTTTTTCCTTGTACTAAAATATTTATCTGATGATAAATTAGTATGCGTCCACCTCTTGCTCCAGTCTTTAAGCTTACTTCTCCACCTTCCACTTTATCCAACAATCGAGAACACCCCTTGCTAGTAGTTTATGCATTACTCAGTTTGCTATAATATTCTTTCCCCGGTTCCTCTTTATATATTTATCCTTCCTTTTCGAGACTTGGATCTCTTTCCAATACTCCACAACATAACTTTATTCCCTTTTGTTTATGGGTCTTACCTTCGCCAATGTTTACATCTTCTTCATAATTACCTCCTACGCGTTTTACTTCTTTCCCTTTAAGCTCTTGGATTACTTCCTATGCGTTCACCTTTTATCAAGCGTTACCTGAGTCCTGACCATGCGTCCAACATGGCCTCTTACTTCTTTTCTTTATAGGCTCTTCAACGCATCGATTTTTAAAAGTAGAGTGTGACAAACCCAATTTTACTTCTTTCGTTATTTTTCTTTTTTATTTTATTTTCCATAAATCTTTGAGTCACTCATATGCTTTATTAATTTTCAGAATCTTGGTTCATCACAAAAAGTACTCTTATACCAAACCTGTTTGGTGGCTTCCCGCTTGCTCCCAAGCTTGTTCTTTCTTTGTTTGATGTTCTTATGCATTGGGGATAATTAATGATTCTAAGTTTGGGGTGGGAGGTGTCACTTGTACTTTTGTATGTTTTCTTATCCTGCTATGCATGTTTGTGAGGGTTTTAACGATCATATGCATGTTAATGAAATTTCAAAGAAAAAAAATTTGAAATTTTGGAGCTTTCAAAGTTAATGGGAATATTTTTTATGGTTCTGTGCTATGATGTTGATTGCCCATGATGAGATTCAAATTTGCATGATAGATGACTTATTGTGGAAATAGATAGCATTATCTTAAGTTAAATTCATTTAAGTCCCTCTTAAAATCTCTCATATTCTTGAGCACGTAGCCACTTTAGTTTAGAATATTTAACTAAAAAAAGGATTAACTTGGGTGTATTTGGTTGTCACTCCGAAAGGCCTTACCAATTAGATAGTAGAAAGGCACGATGGTTTGTAATCTTAGACTAAGGAAAAAGAAAAGAGTATACATGCCTTTGAGAAAAAAAAGTTCATACAAAAATATGTGAGCTTTACATGTCTATCCTTTTAAACGTTAAACTTGTAATGAGTATGCATGGATGGGGGTAAAAAGAGTTGTCTTTGTTGTGATCAGTAAGGACGCCTAAGAATTAACTAGGTACAAGACCCTATAGTGAATGTGTGAAAGCTAGTGCCCCTAAGTAAAAGAATGCAAGTGTAGGGCCGATGAAAAATATGAACGAATGGCATCTTAGTGGACATATTACTCACTTGAATGTTTAGATGCTTGAAAATTGGTGCATGAGCTAGAGTAGGGGGAAAACTAAGGAAGCTCTCTTAAGTCCCAATTTGAGTTTTAGCATTTTGAATTAAATGAGGCTTGCACACACACACATGGGAGATAGAAAGATTTGGCCTTAAATGACTATACCAATATAAATATGCTTGCATGTTTCTACTTGAGCTCTTAAATGCTATTCTTTGAGACATGAGTTGATTGCACACTTCTTCATCTAAACTCCCTTTATTTGATTCTACTCTTTGCTCAGGACTAAAAAATGTCCAAGCTTAGGGTGGTGAAAAGCACTTAAAAAGTGCTTTTTATTCTCTTAAATTAAGGGAGTTTATATTAGATTTCACTTCTTTGCTAGTGGTTTTCATATCAAAATAAAGAAAACTAGAATTGAAAGCCAAAACATCAAAACCGAGCCAAAATCTAACGAACAAGAGAAGAAAATTACAAAACTGCCAAAACCAAGACAGCGCAACGCTTTTTCCCGAGAGCAGCCTCTACCTTTAGCGCTTCTTCCATCAAATATTCTGCTTTTTCCCGGATACTCGGGTTCAAATACCCATGGACTCGTTGTTTGCTTACTGGCTTCATATAATTCAGAAAAGACTAGTTTTCTAGAAGCCTCTTGTTCATATCTCTCATCAAAAGGTACTATTCAATAATGTCTATCTTCAACATCAAGTTCGTAAAAAAAACGAAATTCTTGTTGGCAATTCTAGAATTTCATTATGTATGATCAAAAAATTATGAAAATTTTTTTCCATGTTTTTGTTTATATTCTTTTTCTACCATATTTCGGGAATGACTTGTACCGCATTACTAGTCATAGAAATGGATGTAGCGCAGCTTGGTAGCACGTTTGTTTTGGATACAAAATGTCACGGGTTTAAATCCTGTCATCCCTACCTATTACTTATCTTCTGAACAGTAACGAGGCCCTTGACTCATACTGATCAGAATCTGACCCCACGAGAAATTGAGCAAAAGGCTGCCGAATTGGCCTATTTCTTGCGTGTACCAATTGAACAGCACTGTCATGATAGATAGCGCAATGGCGCCATCCTTTGATGACTGTAGGCTTTCATGACAGATAGCGCAATGACGCCATCCTTTGATGACGGACAGTGCAGCGGCGCTATTGACCAGCGTCGTGATGCTAATTTTCCATATTTGAAAAATCTACATTTTTTAAAAGAATTTTAGGCAGCCAACTCTATAAATTGGATGGTTTCCAGCAGCCTTAATCACCAATTAATACAGTAAGAGAGTCCCAAAAAGTGAGTTGGCTACAAGGAAGAGAGAACAGTACGACAGAGAGTTTAGTGCCGTTCGAATTCCCAACGTGAAGACCGAAGGATATCTTGGCAGTTCCTCCTCAATCAAGGGCTTCTTTCTAGTAGATTTTTCCTTTCTTTACATTCTTTCTATGCTTAATTTGTTTATGAATAAGTTGCTTAAAGCTATGAGTGGCTAAATTCTTTAGTTTTAGGGTATTGATGAATTGTTTATGAAGTTATGTTGAGATTGTAAACTATTCATGGATTTGTTGTAATGAGTATGCTTTTCATTGTTATTGTGTTTAATTCTTGTTGATTGGCCATCTTTGAATGTTGGGTTAGATGTATGGTTGAGAGATTGTATGTCTAACTAGATCTATAACAATGAATTGTTGTTAATCTATCATGAAAATAGTTAGGTTAACAATGAAAGTTGCTAAAGACTACTCTTAATGCCATATAATTTATATTGGTTTCAAGAAATTAGTAATCAATTGAGTTGCATGAGAAAATGTTGTTTTTGAGAGAAAATAACTTGGATTTATGTTTCTAGACTTAAGCATATGAATTGCAATAAAATCCATGAACCTTAGAATATAGCATGATGAAGTAAACAAGGATTCATTACCCTAGAACTCTCTTTGATTCTTGTGTTTCTTATTTATTTGCTTTCCTTTTTTCAGTTTTATTTTCAAAATCACAACTTGAATTCAAATCCTCAAATAAAATTGATTCAATTCTAGAATAGCTAACTAACTTAAACATTCACAATTGAATCCTCAGTGGAACGATATTCGGACTTAACCGTCTTATATTATAACTTGACCCATACACTTGCGGTTAACACGGAAAGTGTGCATCAACAAAACAAGAATAAATACATATGCTTTGAAACACACCAAAAGATTCAAGGAAAAGAAGCTAAATACCTCTGTTGATCTTATCTTCAAAAGGTACTAATCTCTTGTTCTCCAAGAACACCACCAATTGATCTTCTTTGGTATACCCATGGGACAAGGGGGGTTATGGGAACCTTTGTGAAAGAGAAGAGGGAAACAATAGAGAAATACTTCTTGAGAACAAAAGGTGAGGATGAGAAAAAATCTCTGTGAATTTCACGTAATTAATAGAGATCTTAACTTTATGAGGGAAGTTGACTTCCCTCCCCACTCAACAGTCTCCTGTATTGCAAGGGAGCTATTTGTTATTTAACAATAATAATATATTTAATTAATATAAATTAATAAATCAAATAATTATTAATTATATAATAATTAAATATTAATTAAATGACTATTTGATTAATGAAATCTTATTTAATTAATTAAAAGAAATCAAATATCATATATTTGATTCAATGTGTCATAATACACATATACTCTCATAACCTATGGTTTTAATATGAATCTAATTCATACTAATTTAATATTTAAATCATATTCAAATATCAATATGCTCATATCATAAATTTTATTTTCTCACATTATAGTCTCTATGATGTATCTCACATATTGTTAATTGTATCATATACAATTAATTTCTTTCATGAATTTGAACACTCAAATTCTTTTATCACTTTATTTCCTTGTTTTAACCAGTTGTGAGCTACCAGAAGGACCTAATGGACCAACAATTTATAAGCTCAAACAATTCGAGATTAATAAATTAAACTCATTAATTATATTAATCAACATTCATTAACTATGGGGCATACCACAAAAGACCAATAGTTGCACTCTTATGAACTGCGGTATATTTATGAATCCATTAAATAACCATATTTTGTAAGTCAATCATTCGCAAGGTGTTCGTATTTACAGTTGGGTCAAATTACCGTTTTATCCCTATAATTACCTCTTGCACCTTTAGTCCCACTAATCCTCTAATAAACAATATTGTTTATGGTCAAACTATAAACAAAAGTCTCTCTCAAATCAGTGAGAGAGTGAGAACTCATTGTTCAAGTCTCGGAATCAGCACTTCAGGGAACAACCTATCTACTTTCCCTAGAGTCGTGAAGGAGTGAATTACATCTGAAGTTATGTTCCTAGCTCCTCACTCGGCATCATTCTCAAAATGGTAGGCATATTAAGTTGGCAGCTAAAGTCACTCTCACCGATACAAATCAATGAAAGATCCTTATGAACAGGGGAGTTCATAACTCATCCAGGATTGAGATCAAGTTACATGGTTCTCATTTGAAATATAAAACTCTTCAATTAACAGAGTTATAAAGAGAGGTTTAATTTCGTGGTTCAGTCTTATACAGATTCACTGTATAGGATACCCCTACTTACATGTCATTACATGAAAGATTTGGATCAAATCATTTGTAACACTTACAACATTTGTAACAGTTACAAAGTGGGTCATATCCATACTGTTATCAGGATAAGGCACCCAATCTTGCCCATATACTATAAACCTTTTAGGTTATTTCTTGAACACGATCCAATTGTATGTCAACCACATATTGTTCAAGATACATTAAATAACCTAGGATGTTAGTTTATTGGATTTTGATTTATGCAAACAAATAACAATTATTATATAAGTAACTAAAATTTTATTTATTAATTTATTTACAAATTTACAGACTACAAGATTTAGAACATAAATCCCAACAATAAATAATACTTTATTTATTAATTTATTTACAAATTTATAGATTACAAATTTAGGACATAAATCCCAACAATACTCTAATAAAATCCAGAGAAAATGCGTAACAAACTTCAAAATCAACGTTTGGGCCTTCAACCGTTAATTTATTCATGAATTCCAATGTCAAAATCTTCAATTACAAGTCAAAATCTAAAGAAATCTCAGGGGCAAAACTGAGCTAAAGCTCTTAAAGATTGGCCTAAACTTTTTTCCCTTTTACCAAAAAAAAAATGATTTTATATAAACTGCAAAACGTCTTTAGCGCCACGATGCTCTCACCTGTGTAGCCTACTAGAATTTGTGTTGATCTGACGCCGCGACACCAACCTATTGGAGGCATTTTCATCTTCTTGAGACCCTCTAAGTCTCATATGCTTTATTTAGTTCCTAATTGCTCCAAATTAATCCCAAACAACACATAATGCTCCTAAATGATTGGTTTGCTCAAGAGCCTACAAATATAGATATATCAACACATTAAACTTTATAAGAAAGCTAGATTAGAGACAGTAAGATAGCGTTTTAGGTCCTATCAAATATTTATATAGATGATGAGTAGAGATTAGCGTGAAAGTGGAAAGAGTGATAGTCCATAATAAGATTCTGGTGACGAATCTCAGATACGATGGACGTCTCCTATATTTTCAGTAGATACCCCCCATGACGAAAATCTAGTGTCCCTACAATAGTATCGTCGAATGATTCCGACCAGACCTTCGGTGAGCAGCGCAGCGTCCAGCAAACGACTAGCAACCAACGAACGGACAACTCCAGCAACGAACCTCACAACAACAACATTCTAGTGGTGGAGATCTGGCATGCTTGTAATATGGGGTGATTTCTTACCTATAATTAAAAAAAAAATTGAAGAAAAGAAGAAAAGTGAGGAGGAAGAAAAAGGGAAAATTGTACAAAATGACCCAAAAAGCAAAATTTTTTTTCTAATCGACATTTTTCTAAAACTTGTTTGTTATTGACTGAAATACCACCTTTCCCCTCAATATTAAATGCTCTCTTCCCTTGTATTATGTCACACCCTACTTATAAAAACCGATGCGTTGAAGAGCCTATAAAGAAAAGAAGTAAAAGATCATGCTGGACGCGCGGTCAGGACTAAAGTAATGCATGGTGAGGGTGGACGCATGGAAGTAAACCGAGAACTTGAAGGGATGTTCTCGGGTGTTGGATAAAGTGGAAGGTTGAGAAGTAAGCTTAAAGACTAGAGCAAGAGGTGGATGCATACTAATTTATCATAAGAGAGATTTTAGTACAAGGAAAATGTTAAATGAATAACCTTGGATTACAAGCCCCAAAATGCATAAAGAGATAATCAAAGAATTCTCAAGGATAGGAGGAAGATCATGGACGCAGAACGAAGTAAAGGTGAACGCAAAGAGTACAAACGCATGGTATGATGCAGTTAGGTACAAACGCATAGTAGTGTGCGTTTGGGACATTGACGCCTAGTAGTATGCGGTGGAGAAACGGGTTCAAAGGTATTATGGCAGAGAGTAAAGGAAGTAAGTATGAAGCTAAAATCTTAAAGGAAATTCAATGGATGCATAAGGCAGTACAATTGAATGAATAGTTTGTATATTGGAATATGTTGGACGCATAAGATTAGCTTATAAAGGCCAGGTGGCTTCATGTAAACCTGACACCTTATAAGTAGGAGGTTTTAGAAGGCATGTTAAGTATTGCATGCAAGGTGACGCTTGGATAAATACATGGTTGGTTAAGTATGCAGCGTGACATGTGGCAAACAAGTGGCAAAAAGAAAGGAGAAGTAGTATGACAAGCCCTCTATTGCAAAGCTATAAATAGGATCTTGAGGGAAAAGTAGCGACTGATGATGCTGAAGTAAGAATTCTTGAGAGAAAGGGGAGAAAGAAGGCAGAAAAGAGGAATCCTTGCGTCCGTAGTAGGAGTCTGCGGCCAAGAGAGAAGGTATTCTTGACAACTTAGCTACCTTGTGCTAAAGAAGTTGTCTTGCGTCGAAGGAGGATCAGCCTTGCGTTTAAGACAAGTGATGCGTTTAAGGTGAATGTTGCGTCCAAAGATAGGCGATGCATTCAAGTTGGACCTTACATCCAAGAGAGGTCGACGCATCCAAAATAGAAGAAAGAAGAGTAAGACTGCACCTTGCGTTAGCTATCGACCTTGCGTTCAAGGGCAGGGTTGCGTCCAACCGAGCTAACAGGGGAATATAAGGCCTTGCATTCTAAGGTTAGAATACTCGTCCAAGAAGCTCGGGAAAGAGGAAATAGCAGGAAGAAGGAGGAACTATTCTTGAGAAAATGTAATGTGAGTAACAATAACATTTTCCTTCAAAATATGATTTCATGAGTTTATTTGAAAAGCATTTGAGTATACTGGTTATTTGTTATATAAAACGCATGCTGATTGATAACATGTAATTTCATGATTTTACTGAAAAGCATGATGTTTGATATTAAAGCTTTGAATTTGAGTTTACTAGAAGCATGCTGTTTTGAGATTATATGATTTTATTTGGAAACGACTAACTTATGAGTTTACGAAATAAGGTTTCCAAAACATATTTTGTGTTTTTATGAGACTTTGAAAAGGCACCCGAGGCTCAGGGACTTGAAGAAGGCCAAGGGGTAGCCAGAGTATAGAAAATGTACCCAATGCTGAGGGACTTGTAGAAGGCAGATGGGTAACTTGGATATGGAAATGAGATCCCAATGCTCAGGGACATAGAGAAGGCATTGCGGGCGGCCCGTATTAAAATACCTATGTGCACATAGAGGAATATACGACGCTGATGTATTGAGATTACTCCACACAGCTAGGGATAATCGACGTTGAGTAGCGTAGAGCTCGGCTCCGCCTCAACTAAGGGAAATTTTTAAGAATGAATTGATTTCATGTACAACTATTCTGAAATGAATTTATGTGATTTGATTAAGTTGATGGAAAGTATGATTTTACAGAAATGATGATTTAATAAATCCATGTTTCATGATTATGATGTATGGTAATTTTAACATGCCTCTTTTCAAAGTAAAGATAGTTTTACAAAACTGTTACTCACTGAGCTGTTAGCTCCCCCTTTCATATGTTTTCCATTTTTCAGGTAGCATGACAGTTCTCGTTGCCGGTCGAAGTCGAGGTTTGTCAAGAGTTAATGGTATCACCGTCTTGGGAAGTGTAGCTTAATAGATATAAAGGAAGTTCGACAGTGGAAGTCGACCAGTAAGTTGATAACTGTTGTCTTCACGCTCCGTCTCGGGCTACAGGAGGGTAGTTCGGGATGGGGTGTGACATATTACCTATGTCTCTTTTGCTCTTCCCTTCCAACAAAAAAGAACAAAACGAAAATTCAAAGTCATTAAAAACTAAAAATGCTTTAACATTTTCCTTAAGTTATAAGCATGGTTGGAAAGAACACAACAAATCGTACGAAAATGAGTGGTCATTTAGTTAAAGCGAAATTATATTAACAAAGATATGACAAAAACAAAAATTATCGTTTGTGTATAAAATGTGTGTGATCGTTACATCAACATATGTGATGCTTACATCAGCATACCAATCACTTGGGAAAAGAATTGGTAAAGTAAGGTGGGTCCCACTTAATTATTTTCTTTTCTTTATTCTTTTATTCTTATTTCATTTCCACATAAAGAAAAAATGTGTTTGTTTTTTTTTACCCTCTTTTTGTTTACTTTTCATTTTCAAATTAAGTTTATAGTTTGGAATTTTTCAAAATTTGTTAATTTAATTTGAATTGAAATGTCTAAATTAGGGGTGTGCAAATGACCCAACAATGAATAATTTAGACTATACAACCCAACTCAAGTTGAGTTAATTTAATTTGGGTTAGTTTAAAATTTGGGTTGGATTGAGTTATTTTATTTTATTTTATTGTATTATTCAGGTTAGGTTGGGTCTCGGGTTGCAATTTTGAAAAATTGAGGTTGATCCAACTCAACCCAAATTTCTAATATTAATATGAATATATATATATTATAAGTTTAAGTTAGGGTTAAGAACTATTTTATACTTTTATCTTGTATCAATGTATTTTATACATTATCTTGGATCAATGGATATGTCAATTACTGTTTCATTGATATGTCAATATGTTTTACAAAAAATAGGGGAAAAGAAAAGAAAAAGAAAAAACACACAACCCTACAACCCAACCCAAATTTTAAGGGTTGGGTTGAGTTGGGTTGGGTACCCTATTTGGGTTATTCGAGTAGCCAACCTGACCAACCCAAGTTTTTGGGTTGGTCCAAAAAATGTCCCCAATGTGTACACCCCTAGTCTAAATTGATATTCAAGGTTTTTTTAGGAAAATTATTATAAATAGAAAAAATATCAAACTATTTACAAATATAACAAAATTTCACTTTCTGTCTGTGATAGACCGCGATAAACCTAGATAAATATCAATTCATGTCTATCTGTTAAACTGATAGATGTCTATCTTGGTCTATCACGGTCTATCATAAATTGAAAGTAAACTTTTGCTATATTTGTAATTATTTTGGATCGTTTTTCTATTTTTGAAAACATCCCTTTATAAAAAAAATAATAATAAAAATAAAATAAATAAATAAATAAATAAATTCTAGTAACGTTTGACAAATAGAATATCAAGTTGGTTTTAATTGGTTTTCTTTCTAATTTAATTCCAAGTTGATTTCGCCTAGATATCCCACTAAACTTTATATCGATTGAACTTTGCAAATAAATTTGAATTTATTTCTAATTTACAATTTTTTTTAATTAAAATTGAATTGGCTTTAACTTTGCAATTCTCATCTTTCTAAATTTCACAGTAATTTATTTCAATGTGGAGTTCTAAAAAAACCTCTAATATCGATATGGAGTCAAATCCTTCCATTTGGTTTAGACAAATTTTGAATCATTCCAATTTTGAATTTCTAAAAACTTTGTCAGTATCAACTTTGATTTGATTTTTTTATAAATTATTTTTAACTTGATTTTAATTTAGAATTTCTCAAATGAATTTCAATTTCATTCCTAACTATTTCTTAAATAAATTTTTAATATGGTTTTTGGTTGGATTTATAACATGAATTTTAGTATTCTTTTGAAGAGTTTACGCCACTCATAAGGATTGATTCATATTTTATTTTTAAAATGTGAATTATTTGCATGAGACATTTTTTTAAAAAAAAAATATCATAGATCCTATGACGGAGTTGAGATTATCAAATGTCTCAAAATCTTGAGGTAATCATCAACATGATAATAAACTGATGGAAATTTGTCTGCTCACAAAATGCAATTCAACTTTATTTTTACAGTTAGTGTGAAATATAGTGAGACATTGTTTATTTTAAATTTGGACATTTAGGTGTTAATTAATTGTCTTCCTTTTCAATTGAATCTCTAATATAAAAATAAAGTTTGACAATAAATTTCAAATAAAATTAACTATGAGCATTAGTTCTGTCTAGGTTGAGGTATTTAAGTTGACAGTGAGAGAACACTTATACTTAGGAATTGTTCATTTAATCATATTTCATTTATGGTCATTAACAATAGTTTTAATAAACATTTTGTAATAAAATTCACATTTTTTTCCATTTTCAAATATGGACAATTTTTACTAAAATAAATTGGATAGTCAATTTTATTAAAACCTTCCGGCTCGAAAGAGACCCTTAGGGCTAAAGACATCAATAGCTCCACGTCGCAATGACGTGGCAACAATTGGGTGACTCTACTAGGCCTATCTTTAGAGGGTCGAAGCCGTTCATTTTATTTTGTTTATCCATGCTTTGTTTAATTGGTTTGTCTTGTTTGTTTGTTAATTATTTATATTTTGCTTCTTGTAAATATCTTTGTAAATAATTTTTGCTTTTGATTCTATACATTTTCATGCCATTTCACACACTTTCCTAAGCCGTCTACTCAGGCTGTACTGTTTAAGATTATATTCGGAGACTAAATAATATAACTTTTGTGGAACCTGGTTCCTATGAAAGCATGTTAAAGTCTTAATTCTAAGTCATTTATGTTGTGAAAGCAGTTGGAAGGCTTGTAGATCATTTTCCACTAGGAATATAGAACTCAAACTTACCCTTTCATCTTTTTTTAGCAAACCAATGACTATCCTTTAAGAAATATAGGTTTATTTATATTAATAATTACAAAACGTAGAGCTTTTAAACAGTCTTTTAAAAAAATAGCCAAAAAGATTCATGGGAGATTTTATAATTAGCTTTTTTTAAGAAGAGGATCTCTTTAGGAAGAGAAAAATTCTCTACAGTAAGAAAAATAAAAAAAAAAAGACTTTTTTCCGAAAAAGAAGTTCAAAAGTCATTAAAAAATAATAAAAAAAAGTTTCGTAAAGGATTTTAAAATTGATTGTTGCTTCCCCAGAGGAGTCATTTTTCAATGGTTAAAAAAAATTAAAAAAAAAAAAGTTTGTTTTCGGTCGATTTCAAATATAGTAAAATGAACCAAACTATTTACAAATATAGAAAAAATTTACTACTATCAAACAGATATGGCAATAGGTAGTGTGAAATTTTTCCATATTTGTAAATAATTTAATATTTTTTCAATTTATAATAATTTTTCTTATAGGCTTTTTCTGGCATCTTCAAAAGAATTCTTTCGCTACTTTTACCCCAAAATGGTCCAAATTCCAAAAGATAAAGAGCTTTCTTGTTATAATGAATTCCACAGAGAAAAGAAAGAATTAATGGCGACACAGAAAAAGTTAGAAATTAAAATGGGAATCCATTAGTGATGACATGAAAGTGTCACCAAATCTTAATATAATTAAGCCTAAAAAATCAGCATTGTCATCTCAAACCTAAAGCCTCAACAGTCCAGATGAGGCTCCTCAAAATGCTCATTAACCACACAACAAGAAAATATTTTAGCAATGAAAGATCAACCAAAAAGATCCAATGGATAAACTCGTAGTTCATCGACTTTCTACGTCACCAGAAGCCTCAAAAAACATGCTTGTGAGTGAATGAAGGAATATAGAAACCACTTAAGGATGTTATATCTATATTCTAAATACAAAAATTCCCAAGTTTGAGCTCATACAGTAGAATTGCCAAAATCTAAAAAACCACTTCCACACTTCCAAGTAGGCAAGTACCATGACTTCAATTGCTGTAATCAGATAGACCTCAAACAACGTATCTATAAGTTACATATCTTCCTGCAGTTTCGCTTGGTCGGATGATCTTCACTACTTGTCCACGCTTCAGCCCATAATATCTAGCAATTGGATCGGTAACCTGTATGCGAGGTAGCTGAGAAAAAAATACAAAATCACTTTAGGAACTAACAGAAACACATTTAAATATGTATCCAAGAGTGTCAAACCCAACTTGTGCACATCTCGACTATTCAAACGAAACAACTGTACGATATTTGATTGTCAATGTAACTTGTAGGATATTAAATCTTAGGTAGGTGATCATCATTGCTTAAACTTATTCCCTAAAACCCACATTATTTACATAGCCTACCCACCACTAGCCAATCTACAAAGGTTATTTCAATATATTTATGAAAGATAATTCTCACAATATTTGTGTATTTCAAGAAAAGAAGATGAAACTCACTTGTGTTTCTTTCACCGTATACCTCTCCAACAACGTCTTCTTCTCTTCATTTGTCAGGGACTGGTGCTCGGGAATGAGAACGTGATTTTTAATGTTAACCATCAATTCTGCTTCCTGCATCAAAAAGTGACAAAGAGGTAACATTAACTTTAGTAAAATAAGAATGTAGGCATAATTATTTGGACAATGGAAATCACATAAGTAATTACAAACTAACATTACCATTCTTTAACCCAGACTTGTCACTATTGCTATGTCCTTGTAGTAGTAGTAGACTTCAGTATTATAAATTATATTTGATCAGTCATTTGCAAGCGACACCAAATGGCTCTTTCCATCCTCTCTATTTCTCATCAAATTTGTAGCACATGATTATATTACTGTATTCTATCCGACATTAAAAGACTCCAGAAACTATTTACAGATTTAACTTTTACCTGGAAAACCTCCAAATGGACTTTAGAAGATATTTCTCCTATAGAAGTACGAGCAAAGGGGGTCAAATTCTGTTGAACAACCAATATTGCTCTAAAAACATTCTCTGATTTCATACGTTTTTTATAAGTATCCAATGTCTTGATACCAACCTTCGGCTCTTCAGGAAAGAAAATATATATCTGTGTAAAAGAGTCATAAATAAAAGGAGGGGAATAAATAAAAAGGTTAACAAATAACCTGTACATCCCTGTAACCAAACTTCATAAAAGTTTTGGAAAAATTTATCAAATAATATTATATACTACTCAATGATCGATAGTTAAGTATTTTTCATGTCAAAGTACATGAGAATGACTCAAATAGAAACTTCTCCTGAGGAAATTTTGCTGCAACATTTTAACAAGGTAAAGTTTAAACATATTCAAATACACAACTAATTGCATGAGTCAATGGGACTCCATTTTATAACCATTTGGTTGTTGGCTCTTCAAAATTAAGCTTGTAAATACTACTTCTACTTATTGGTTTCTTTGTTTTGTTATCTGTATTTTATAAGAGTTCTCAAAATCTAAATAAAGTTTTGAAAACTAAAGAAAAGTAGTTTTTAGAAACTTATTCTTTTATTGTTGGAACTTGCTAACAATTCAAATGTTTACCTAAGAAAATGAAAATCATGGTAAATAAGTTGGGAAACAACAAACACAATTTTCTTTTTTTGGATAAGAACAACAAACACAATTTTCAGCGAAAACTAAATAGTAATCAAAAGCAGCCTAAATAAATGATATTATCATTGTATAGTATGAGACTATACCTGGTCACAGCTATTATTTCTCATGGATTTATTGATAACAAGATCTTCTCTTTTCATGCTCTCACCGAACTTCTTCTTAAATTGTTCTCTTGACATATCAAGCTCGAAGTCTCCAACAAAGTAGCCTCTGTCTTTCAACATCTGCAACACAGTTTTCCGGACTCTAAAGAGTTTGGTGATTTCCTCCTCCGACAACACCATATCTTTCAGCCGTAATCTATTTTCAAGAAATTCACTACTCAATCATCATTCTAAGCAAGATGCACACAGAAGAGTATAAAACTCAATTCCCAAACCAAAAACAGAGGAGAAGAGGGAAAAACAAAACGAAAAAGAAAGATAAAATCTATCCACATTTCCCTCAACTTGGTTAATCCTACAGCATATGGGAATATCAAATAACAAACACTCGACGTAGACATCGAGTTGAGACAAATCAATTTCCCGAAATGCAAACATTCGTGATTTACATATAAATCATTCCAAAGAGTATCGATTCGATCTTACTAGAGGGGGAAAAATGCACATTCATCAAAGAAATATCAACAAGAGAGAGTGGTACTAATTTCTAAGAGGAAAAAGTATCGGAAGAACCTGATTAAGAAGGAGATTATCGTTAAATTGATAACTCGGAAGAAAGAAATCTTCGTTTCAGAACCATGTATTTTCGTTTACGTCCTCTCACTGTGGCGCTCATAAAATCACTATGCTTTTTAGGGGGCGTTTGGCCGATGAAGAGGATGACTTAATAATTTTTTAGAAAAATTTGAATTTACACCCAAAGACGAAAGTTCACAATTTAAACCGAAATTAATAATGGTATCAATTTGGTAATCATTTAATTTTTTTGTTTTTAGCTTTTAAAACTTAATCATATAAACATTCATTTCAACTCTAAATTTTATACTTTTTATCTACTTTCTATTAATATTTTTAAAAACTAAACCAATTTTTGAAATCTAAAAAAAATAGTTTTTAAAAATTTATTGTTCTTTTTTTAAGTTAACTAAGAATTCAACTCTTTTGTTTAAAAAAAATATAAATCATTATAAGAAATTGAGAAGAAATGAGCTTAGTTTTCCAAAACTAGAAATAAAAAAAATGAAATGGTAACTAAACAAGACCTTAAACTATGAACTTCCGTAAGTATATCAATTAACAGGCTTTTTCATAATTCGAAAAATGTCGTATAAAACATGTAATTGTTTCAATTAAACTTCTAAATTGTTATAAATGAATCAATTTTGCTCTTTTTTGAAGATTACATTTGAAAATCATCTATGCATTCAATTATTTTATTGCCTCAAAAAAAGGTCTCTCTCATCCTTTGAAGTTTGCTCAATTTTAATCCTCGTACTTTCAAGAAATCTTAAATTTAGTCCCTTAAAGTTAAGCTTTTCTAAATTG
Source organism: Citrullus colocynthis (assembly GCA_031780015.1). Taxonomy (NCBI): domain Eukaryota; kingdom Viridiplantae; phylum Streptophyta; class Magnoliopsida; order Cucurbitales; family Cucurbitaceae; genus Citrullus; species Citrullus colocynthis. Next base: position 209,729 of record QLSR01000200.1, read on the forward strand.
ATTAAATAGTATTAATAATTTTCATGCAAGAAAATAAAATATGTGAATATGTTATCAAAATTTTATAAAAAGCTTTTTTTAAAAAAATTAACAAGAAACTAGTCTTGAAAACTAGATTTGAGATTTATTGAAAATATAGGGACTAAAATTGAATAAGTTTTAAAATATAGGGACCAAAATAGTATTTTAACCAAACAAAAATTACTGTACATGTGTAGACTAAGCTTCTTGATATGTTAACAATTTTCAAAAGAAGTCTTAATTGAGAATCTAAATTGACTTTTGACGAGAGTGCTTCACCTCTCTCCATCTTCTTCCGTGGATTTCACATGATAGGCATTAGTCAAAACCATTTTAAGAACCTCCCTTTTTTTTAATATGACAAGTTTGCTCTTCGTATCTATGTGTGAGTTATTCATAAATAAAAACTAATCTATACTATGGGTTATGGTGAAGAAACATCTGGTTTCCTCTTTTGCCTCTTTTAATGGATGGTTATACGGATATTTAAGGTAATTTCACATTTAAATCATTAAATAATCTAAATTTTTAGGAAAGAAAAAACATTCAAATTAAAAGATAATAAAAAAATGAGACTTTTTTTTATAAAAAAATTCTTCTAACGTGTATTAAACAAACATGAGATTTTTAAATCCTAATCGATTTGATCTTTTATGTTATTTTATTTTATTTTTTAGGAATTTTATTTTAATTTAATGAGGATACTATCTAAAATGGGCTATGTGGGAGAAACATTTGGTTTCCCATTTTGCCCCTTTTAATGGATGGTTATAGGGATGTTTTAGGTAATTTCACAATTAAATCATTAAATAATCTAATTTTTTAGAAAAGAAAAAATATTCAAATTAAAAGATAATAAAAAATGAGATTTTTTTTTAAAAAAAATATTCTAACATAGAATAAACAAACATGAGATTTTAAAATCCTAAAAAATTTGATCTTTTTATGTTTTTTTATTTTATTTTTTGGAATTTTATTTTAATTTAATGTGGATACCATCTAAAAGGGACTATGGGAAGAAACATTTGGTTACCCCTTTTGCCCCTTTTAATGGATGGTTATATAAATATTTTAGATAATTTCACATTTAAATCTTTAAATAATCTAATTTTTTAGGGAAGAAAAAATATTCAAATTGAAAGATAATAAAAAATGAGATTTTTTTTTTTTTAAAAAAAATTCTTCTTAATGTGGATTAAACAAACATGAGATTTAAAAATCCTAAAAATTTGATCTTTTTACGTGTTTTATTTTATTTTTCGGAATTTTATTTTAATTTAATATGGATTAAAAAAACATGATATTTTAGAATTTCAAAAGATTTTATTTTTAACGTAATTTTATATAATATTTATATATATATAGTTTTTTTTTCTCATCAATTTTTTAAGATTCTTAAAAATATAAAATATCACGAGATCTGGTATTATTAAGGTGGTTTGATCTAATTAAAAAAACTTATACACGTGAAAAACAAACCTGAGATTTTAAATCCTAAAAGATTTTATATTTTTATGTTTTTAATTTTATTTTTGGGAATTTTATTTTAGTTTAAGGTGGATTTAAAGAAATATGATATATTTGTTATTAAAAAAAAAAAAACATTCACATGAAATATTAAAATCCATATTTTACTGGTTTAAAATTTGGTTATCTCTAATATTTGATTTAAGATCCAAAATTTAACATTAAAAAAATTAACCATTCACGTAAAATATAAATGGATTTTTTTTTTTAAATAATAACATTAAATAGCTAACTTTAAGCACCCAATTTTACTAGCTACCTTCTCTCACTTTACTTTTCTTATTATTCTCAACTTGTTTGCTTTCATATTTTTTTTTTTTTTTAATTTTGTTGTATTTGGTATATATATATATTTTTTATTTTGTTAATAGCAAATCATTTTAATGTTTCTTTTCTTCTTCAACTTTTTTTTCTTCACCTATCTCTTTTATATATGGAAGAGGAGATAGCAACCTCTCTCTTTTTTCATTTAACATATATTTTTTTTCCATTTTTTCCATTTTTCACTTTTTTATTTAATGTTTTTTTAAAATGTTTTTGTAGTTTTTTTATATACACCTCACATATTGAAGATGATGGATCAGAACAACATTGTTTTTGAGGTTCAAGAAATTTAGAATTAGCAAAGTGATAGAGAAGAGAGTGATTGACTATTTTATACTTTTGTATTTTTTTTCACTTTTTTTAATTATAATAATTTTTATTATTTCTTTTATATAATTTTGTACTTTTTTCTCTTTTTATTTTTGAAAAATTTTGAAATAAAGCTTAAAATTGAGAAGAAGATGTTTTCAAATTAAAATAGATTAAGTTTTTAGAGTTTCTATTTACATAGAAAAGATAATATTTTTGTTTAGAACTTTTAAAAAAATAAAATTAGTAGATAATCAAATATTAAGAAATAATTATATTATGAAATTTTATACAAGAATAGAAAATTAATATTTTACTTTAAATTAAAGTTTGAAATTAAAAGGATAATCATATCATCGAAATTAATTTAAAAAAATATATATTATAGATAAGATTATCATGAAATTAAAAGAAAAAGATACTCGGTTTAAATTAAAGTTTAAAATTAAGAGAATAATTAAATTATTCAAATTTTAATAAATAAAAAAAATTTGAAAAAAAATTGTTTTAATTTAATCTTTAAAATTAAGAGACTAATCAAAGCATCCCAAATAAGTTTTTTTTTTCTTCTTTTTTCAACCCATAATTTAGTGGTGGTGTGTGCAATTATCCCTATATAATGAGATATAGAGAATGTGATTGTCATTTTTATTTAGGGCACTCGCAAGTATAACTAACCAATAGAAATGTTAAATTGCACGTGTATCTGTTACACTCTCTTTTGCGGATGTTGCAAAAAAGTTGGCCAAACTCCAAGAAAATTTGAGAAAGTCTAAAAGAGTCCATAAATAGAAGGTAAATTGTAGTAAATAGCAAGATTTGAGGTTTAGTTTGGAGGATTTTATTTGATTTACTTGATTATTTGAGTAAATTTAATTTACCGAATTATTAGTATTACAAAGAGATTAATTATTTCACGATCCAATCTTATACAAATTTTTTGTATAGAATATGTTCACTCGCATGTCTTCACATGAAAGATTTGGATCACAATGTTTGTAACATTTACAAAGGCGTATTCATAGTCCCGTCAATCAAATTGGTATAAATATATCAACTCAATTGCGCTATAAAATAAAAATTAGAAAAAAAAAGTTAAGTACATATCTTACTATATATATATATATCAATTTCAGTTACGCTACAAAATAAATAAATAAATAGAAGCTAGATAGATATCTTGCTTGTAGCTCAAAGCCCAATATTGTGAGGGAAAATTGTTGCATTATTGACATTGTCGTGACCATGTACAAACATCAATAATTCCATACATTATTGGAATTCCAAGCCTAGTCGACAAAGCCCTTTTTTGATCTTTGTTGACAACGTAAACCTAATCCTTAGCAGAAGTTTTTTTTATTTTATTTTTATTTTTATTATTATTATTATTATTTTTAATTTGTATGGAGTGCTACCCTCCACCACTGAATACACTCCCTATAAAATAAGACTATTCATTTTTCACATTTTTTATCCGAGATATATCATTTAAGATCCTATTGTTTCAAATACTGGTTAAGAAAATAAAAGAATTAAAGTTAAAGTGAGAGAATTTGCCAATGAACTACTTTTGCATAACCTTAGTTGAAGCATTAACTCTTTCTATTTGCACCATTTGACCTCTTTTTTCCTCAAGAGTCATGCGACCAAGTAAGCCATTGATTCGAACATTTAATGGTTGTGTTCGATCTTTGTATCTCAAGTATTCAACTTTGTCAAAGTTTCAAAGAAACAAATGAGTAAAAGTCCAATTAAAATGACGAGAACTTTGGCTATCTTGCATCCTTAACAAAAGCCCAACCGAATCAAATTGAAGTAAAAAGGACATGCAATTCAAGTAACTTTTCACCTCCTTTTGTCAATGAAGAACGAAGAATATATATATTCATGTAGATAGCTAAGGCAATTCAAATTCATAAGAAAACGGCAAAAAAAAAAAAAAAAAAAAAAAAAAAAAA